>JAQGAO010002915.1:0-18307 GCA_034697705.1 Ommatoiulus sabulosus
GGGTTGGGAACTCGGGAGCGTGGGGTCCGGTGTTTCAGTAGGGCTCGAGGGGAGGAGGGTTAGGGGTTTGTCTGAGGAAGGGGGAGTTTGTCGAGCCAACCAGTTGTCTCTGCGCGCCTTGCGTTGGAGGGGGGTATGGTCGCCGGCGACTTTGGGACGTTCTTCTGGAGAACGGGGAGCATGGGCTTCATCAAACCACGACTTCCGATAGGCGCGAATGATGCTGCCGCAGAGGAGGGGGTCAGTGAGGCAGAGTTTGGTGGGGCGGACTTTTCCGGGAGATGGAGGGCCTAGACGGAAGGACACCGGTGATTGAATGTGGAAACGTCTTATTATCCTAAATCCAATAAAGCCATCACAAAATGAAATAGATAAGCAGTCAGTGGTGAAACCAATTCTTGGTTGTTAAATAATAGCAAAAATAAAAATGAAGCTCTTGTGGCAACCACGGACAGACGTTATGGTCGACCCACAGCGGCAGCGACCACCAGGTGGACCTTCAATTGTAGATCGAGACCTTAACCTGTGCTTCTCGGCCTTCTCGCTCCGACCTTCGTCCCAACCTACGTCTAGACGCTCACAGCATGAGGGGAAAGCACGTGCTAACCCTTTCTTTATCGCCGTTCGCTCGACACCCGATATGGTGTGATGTTTAATTTTTTTGTTCTTGTTCAAATGTCCTGACCCACTCGGTAATAAACACTGTTCCTTCTCGTGCTCGTTTGTATTTTTCTTCGTCGCATGAAACGCTAAACTCTTTTTCGGGTAGTTTTGTTTATGGACCAACTCCTCAGTAAATTCACAGAAGGCATAGATTGTTAAAGAGGCAAATCCTTCTTTAGCACTTAGGAATCAATCCAAGAGATCAACCAAGATGACAACTTAGAATTTTAAAGGTAAGCAGATAACTCTACCAGAAAGATCGACCGAACTGTGATGTGTGGCGACCGTACATGTGCATATGCTGTGTGCATGGGAGATATGGGACCGACTCAGGTCTAAAACCCATTAATTAGCGAGTGGCACTAATTAACGGCCTTCTCGCTGCCCCCTTCAACCTGGACCGACGTCCCCATGTTTCTGTCTCTCGCTTCAGAGACAATGGACAACGGCATTTACATTATAAATATTTCAGTATATCAGTTACAATAGTAATTTAATGTTCATTACCAGTTTTATGTAAATTCGAATCATGTTAATTAAAGTAAATCTAAAATCAACCTCCTCTCTAAAATGTTTCTCCAAATTGGTGACCCGGACGTGATTATGTCCCAGCTCGAGACCAAACTCCTGCAACCGTAAGTGTTTCGAACTTTTCAACGCACCTTTCCATGCGCTCAAAAACATTTTTTTACCCGCTTTCTAACGTGTTTTCGTCCGACGTCAACGCGTTTTACGTCCGTTTTCTTCGCGTTTTGCGACTTTTTTGCCGTGTGCCTTGTTTGTCGCGCCCGCGCCTTTTCGCACTTGGAACCTTTTTTATGCGTTTGGCACCCTTTTTCAACGCGCCTTTTTCAAATAGAAAAATATCTACTTCCAGTTGTTACAATGTTTGCAGAATGCCATCTCCAACAATTTGGAAGCCCTCTGTTGCAGGCTGATTTGCAATAACTTTATTCCATGACAACCTGTTCAACTGTTATGCCTACATCTGCACAGCCTCTACACAGCCCTATAATTCATCCTGTAATATGCTACAACAAGAGATGGATACGAGTTCGGACAACCCAACTTTGGTCGGCGTCGATGACAACAGCACGGCAGTATTCGATGCGGCCTCGGCACTGATGTTGCAGTTGGAAGTCAGCTGCCAGACGTTTAGGCCACCTCCATTCTGGCCACACAAGGTAGAATTGTGGTTTATGCGGCTCGAGTCCAGCTTCATGACTGCCGGAATCTCGCAGGATTCCACCAAGTTTCAAGCAGCAATCTTGGCTCTGGACGAACCAGTTCTTGTAGCAGTTGCTGATATCATGCGCTCATCGCCCGTCATCCAGCTACACAACCCTCAAGGACTGACTCCTCAAGCGATACCATAAATCGGAATTTACCAGGCTGAACCAAGTTATCGCCGGCATGGAGATGGGCGTCAGCAAGCTATCAGTATTCCTTTTGGCACTTCAGTCAAAGGCATCTTTGCTCGGGTAACGAACAACATCTTCCAGAACATCTGGCTACAATGCCTACAGGTAAATATACGGAAGGGATTGGCTGCCTCTCACGATGTGGCAGCCATTATTTTTGAAGCAATATTTGGAAACCGCAGGAAATTTCACATAATATCAAATTATCAATAATGAATTTTTCTTTGGAGTTAGAAGTAGACATTATTCGCAAGTTTCTTTATGTCTGGAGAAGTCAGGGAAGAATGGCAGTAATAGCTTATTTTGAAAAGCCAGGGAAATTCAACGTTTCCATTTTGTCCTTTTACAAAGCCACACTTACAAAGACAAACCATTACATAAAAAATAGGGAATAAGAGACGAAGACGTTGTGAAGACTCAGCTATATTTATTATACCCAAGCTCTATATGAAGGACCGAATGGTTCACTAGTCACAACTCACAATTTTCATTTTTCTCGATCATAAACTCGCAAAATTTCCAACCTTTTCCGAGAACAAATTTGCAAAACTGTCTAAGTTTTTGGAATACAAATTTTCCACGTTTTCCATGGGCAAAAGTGTAAAATTTTCCACGTTTTATAAATACAAATTTTTAACATTTTTTCATAAAAGTTCTAAAATTTTTCATGCACATTTTATTTTTAATTTTTTTTAAATTTTTCTATATTAATTTTCAAAATTGTCATCAGTAAATTTTGAAAACAAAACTAATTTCCTGTGAAAAGAAAATACTACTGACATTTTGATTTCAGTAAATATTTTCGAATTGACTACAAATTTTCTGCATTTTACTACAACATTTTCAAATTCCCAAAAAATGTTAAGAATTCATTACAAATTTTCATAATTTAATACCACAGCGTTACCCAAGAAATTTCATTTTCAACTTCCCTGGCTTTTCCAATTTTTTAAAAAACTTCCCTGACCATGCAATGACAGTGTCAAAAATTATCATATTTTGCAAAATTTACTAATGACAAATTTAAAAATTAACATAGAAAAATTTAAAAAATGCACAAAAATTTGCTTGAAACTTTTTTGAAAATTTGACAATTTTGTATTCGGAAAATGTTGAAAATTTGTCGTGGGAAAACGTGGAAAATTTTGCAATTTTGTCTTTGCAAATCGTGGGAAATTTTTGCAATTTTGTCCTCAAAAATGGGAAATTTTGCAAATTTGTCCTCTAAAAACGTGGAAAATTTTGTAAATAACTACTACATGTACTCAGAAAACGTGTATAATTTTTCAAAACTTTTTTTAAAATAAGCCATTCAACTCGGACTTCTCCAGACATTTTCAAGTTTCCTGACTTCAAATGGCTTATCCAAAGCTGCATTTTTTCTCCAAAAATGTTTTAAATAATCATAATTTTGTCGTTGTTCAAGTTGGCATTTTTGCCAAAAATCAAATCAGCTCCAACATTTTTCTTTCTGTGTCATTATCACACATCACCACAAAATGACGATCAAAGTAATTTGTTGTCCGGCTCAAAAACTACAGATATTGAACTTTTAGTCAGCATTGAAAATAACCCGCAATTCTACCAAAACAAAACCAAATTTATAAAGGTGAGTTTTCGAAAATATACTTCTGTAGAAATTAAAAATAATTTCTACTACAGTATAGGTTAGTGCACTATTTGGGTCATCAAGATTACCTCGATATATTTTATAGGAAATCCCATTTCCATTTATACATTAGTTTCTGATCCATATATTCGAGGGTATATCCGGATTCTGTTAATTTCGAATTCTGAAATATCGAGGTCTCATCTAATCGGAAATATTACCATCTACACGTACGATTTTATATATAAACTGTAAAATCATGAAACATCTAGGCTTCCTCAGAAATTTCCTTTTTTAACTTCTCTGACTTTTCCAGGTTTTAAAAAAATTTCTTCGACCAATGACCATGTCAAAAATTGACATATTTTGCAAGATGTCCTACCAAAAAGCTATTTCGGTGGCTTAGAAAGGGGTCACATTTGTCGGGTCGCCATGACAATGAAATGAAGGGTATGTTCTTGCTTGGCTATTTGACCCCATTGTGACCCACCAAAATGTTAATTTTGGCCGGTCAGAATGAGGTCACAGGTCAGGGTAGGTCGTGACTTGAAAATTGTAGGGAACTGAAAGAAAGGGTGAACATTGGACCAATTTGGAATATAACCTGTCACACTTGAGAAAACCTTCAGGTGAAATACACCTTTTGAACGTCAGCGCCATCTAGTTTCAGATGAGGACAGTTTCAAGGGGGTTGCGATCAGCCTTAAGCCTCCCAGACGGGTAACACATCTAAAAATATACATAAAAATTATTACCGAAATTATCTAAACTTGTTAAACTTCGTTATGCACGCACACGGGCTTCTCATATGTTTAAATTCCTCAACTCTAACTAACCAACTTACCATGCCTAAAGGTGTCCGACACGGGGACTCGCACCGGGGCAATAACAATAACTTAACTAGAGAATCTTAACCATTGTACTGACCAACTAACCTGAACAAGCTTTATTTCTAAACTCGAAACATGCCTATAGTCACCTATGTCAGAAGGGGCAGAGACCCCTTTAGCACATTATCTCTCTCTCTCATTCATATTCAAGTGAGAATTAAGTCAGTGCTATTTTCGTTTTGGATAATGCCAAAACGGTTAAAGATTACAGGTTCCAAAATGGATTCGGCAAATTTGTCAGTAAAGACAATTAAAATGATGCTATTCTTTTTCTTGAAATCCCAGGAATTCTAGATCTGGAACTTTAAAAAATACAATACCATCAATTTGATTGATTTTACCGACAAGAACAATTTCACCCCTTTGTGCCCTATCCCATTCCCTGCCCTTTGATCAGGGCGGAACTTTGACACGTCATTAACAAAGAGTTTTGCACGTGCTGAAATGTCCCCAAATGTGCAAAACTAGGGTAACTTCTAAAAATGGAGGATGTAGCCTTGATACCCCCTTCTTGATCCGGCGCCTTTCAGACCCAAATACCTTCTTAAGTGCGAAATTTTGTATAACTAGTAGCTAAAATAAAAAACATCATTCTATCTAGTGACTATGGCCTTAACAAAGAAAGAGAAAGTTCTGATATGATAAAAAATTTGTGGCTCATCTTCCAATCCAATACACAGAACCTCAGCGCTATTTTAATAAAGGGCACGGCTGGGTTTTGTGTTTTGTCAAAAGTTTAATATTATTGTACTGTACAAGCGCATCTGAAATAAAAACAAACGTATTATTAAGGGTGTTTGGCTATCACATTTACCCCTCTAACATCACTTATTCTCAATGAACAGCGCAATCTGAAACTAATGCAGTTTCCAATTCCTTTTTATCCACCCTCTTGAGTTTTAATTCGATAACAAAGTATTCACCAGAGCGATTAAACATGACGGATCATTCCCAGAAGACGCCAATTGCTTATTCCTCTATGGCAATGATTGATGCTGTGGATAAAAAATTCTCTTCGTTACCATACATGATACAACACTTCCTATATGTTCAATGTATACCTTCACATCCATCCATCACTGGTTAACTATTTTATCAAAGTCTCTCCTTAGCACCACATTCAAAATCTCAATTTACAAATCAATTACAAGAACATTTATTACAGCTTGGTTGTCATTAGTTCTTCGCATTTAACTTCGAAACAATACTTTGTTCGAAATTGGTGAACTACATATGCATACACACTACTCCATGCTTAATTTCAAGTCAAAGCAATTTTAACTACAGTCAACTTGCAGTTAAAGCATTAGGAATTTCTCAACAATTACTAACTTCTGGTTTACTATACAGGGTGTTTTTGAACTCCTTGTACAAACTCAAACTGGTGTTAGAGTGAACTAAGGTAAACATTTTTCACCATGGAACCTAGGGTTCAAGGGTCACTAATAAAAAGTTACAAGGCCAAACGTGTAGCTGGTAATGGCCAATCATACAACATCTTTTTGGAGGAACAGTTGCAACAACTTTTGAAAGCTGTCCCTTTGGCAATTCGTAATGCCATGTGGTTGCAACATGGAACCACATATCTCCGTGGTGACTTTAAACGGTTGGTCCAAGGGCAGCTACAATAACAAGTGCAGATCGGCCCCTTATCCATGCTATCTCATCCACAACAAGTTATTTCGATCATTCACCTGAGGGAGAAATCTTTTCTGTATCACCTTGTATAATGTTTGTCCTATAGGCAGCAACGATGTCACCAACCATGATCATCGTACTGCTGAGCACAATGCAGTCGATGCTTGTCAGTCCATTTGCCACCATCGCCTCTTCGCTTTCTAAACGACATTTCGCCGGACATATTGCAAATTTGGAGTTTGTTTTGTCGGTTGTTAAATGAGGGTTAAATTATCAAGTTTGTACCCCTGATATTCGGGTCACCATATAATTTTAATTACTGGCAGTTTCATTACCAGAAATGTTTTCACCGAGACATGAAAACATTCATATGACAACCTGATGGTATGTTTATGTTTACAGGAATCATCATTTGCAAAAAATTGTTTCAATCGGAATATGATGACGACGAATCCAGGCTCCTAATGCTGCATTCACAATTAAGCAATTAAAGACAAAAATGGTCGTTGATGCCATCTTAAAAACGTCACCGTTTTTCTCAAGTGTAGTGGAGTACTTTTCAAAGTCGCAGTGCGCATGCACAAGTACTTACTCGCCCCAAGCGGCAAAATTCGCAAAACGACCTGCTGGGAAGGAAAGCACGTGGCTGCAGTCCCCTGTAAGAATAACGGTATTTAAAACATGGATGCGATTAATTTAGAGATAACAGCTAGTAGTTTCAGAAAGTTGGCATAAAATCTATTAAAAGAAAGAAAAGATGACACAGCTTGGACATCTGATTTAACAAAAACTAAAATTATAAAAAAAAGAATGGCTGTATTCTTTTAGAAAATTTGAAAGTAAGAAAGCATTCAAATATTTTCATGAGGGATTTGTTACGGATATAGCTATCATGCCATTACTTCATGAACAGACAGCTGTAAAAGCTATGTGCAGGTCATCAATGAAAGCAAAAATAAATGCAACATGCATTGTCATGAATGAGTTAAAATTATTAGATGCTTACTGTGAATGTCTATCAGGGTATGTTTAATAAAATAACTTTTCATAAATTTTTCTTAATATTATTGACTGGCCGTCACATAAATACTGTGAAAACAATATATATCTATAGTTAAAATCATTAATTTATTAATAAATTCATACGTTGTTTATTTTCAAAATATTTATGCAGGTTGTCGAAATGTTGCAACCACATGGGTACAATGTTTCACACAGTGTTTGATTTTAAAAATGCTGGATCATGCACCGAACTGTTATGTCGGTGGAACTATCCAGGACCAAGTAACAGGACCACAGAGCAAAAAAGAGTCACAAGCATCCAAATTCAGCAACACGAACAGGTGTGTAATAGAAGGTGAGAGGATTTAGAAGTTGTTATTGTATGATTTATTTCTGTGTTTTTCAGGGCATTAAAAATCCAAGTTAAAGGAGTACTTCCGCAACAGTAAGGATTCTGATCCCAGACTCAGGTCACATCGTACCCTCAACGCGCAGAACTTTCAAACACTACTGGAAACAATGGTGAACCTCCAAAGCAAATCCTTGTTTGTAACTGTACTTTCGGAAGCACAAAAATTCAGAGAAAAAAAAAGGTTAGTTCAAATCACTGTACTACACACTTTATTTTCATGTTCTACAAAATACAAAAACAATGTAAAAGTTAAATGAAATTCCATTTTTATATTTCCAGAGCTGGCTAAGTTGCAGTCTGACACAGAGGCCACAAATTTCAGCATGTGGTTCTTGAATACATGGAATCAACCTATGGAAACATAAATGAAGGTTAGTATTAATTTATTATACATCACAACTGTAATTATTAAAGGGCTACAAATGGTATTATCATTTAAATAATCTACTTTCAGAGCAGCGAACCGCCATTGAAAAATGTACAAGGGAGCAGTCGAACTGTGATGCCTGGTATGCACAACGAAAAAAATTTCTAACTGCATCATTGGCATATAAAATAGTAAAGTGCAAAAAGCCAGAATATATAGTCAAGCAGATACTTATTGGAGTACTTGGAGTTATTGGAGGTTTGTTCAGGATTTGTTAACTGATTTATGAATGGATTTCAATTCTTCATACTTAACTTTCACATTCAATAGGAGTATTGGTGTTCATGTACAAGTTCATAAAGTTGGATTAGTGGTGTATCCGGACATGACGTTTGTAGCTGCATCTTCGGATCGGATAGTTATCGACAACTCCGCACAACCTGCACATGGGGTACTTGAGGTGAAGTGCCCTTAACACAAACGTGACAAGACAGTACTGCAGTCCTGTGAAGATGAAACATTTTGTTGTGAAATTCTTGATGGGGAGATATATCTCAAGGAAAACCACCCATATTATTATCAGGTTTGTTAGTTTTCAGTAAAACAATGTTGTTCTGTTAAAAGAAAATGCTTACATGTATAACCTCGTTTTTAGGTCCAAGTACAGATGGCAGCAATCAAACGTGTCTAGTGTGATTTTGTTATATTCACCTTTGTAGACATCGAGGTGTTAAGGATTCCTTTTCAAGCCATTTTCTTTGATAGTATCAAGAGCGAACTCACATATTTCATGAGGTTTGCATTCGTACCGGAAATTATAGTAGAAAAAATAAAAAAATTGTGAAAAACTGTACGAAGGAGAAGTCAAATACACAAATACAGACAAAAAAGTAATGGTGTGAATGAACACAGAACATTCAAGAACTGATAATAATATCAGTGTTGCTTTAAATTTTTGTACATACCTTTTACCATGATATATACCATCTGTGATACAGTCAATGAAATCAAAACTTGCATTTAAAATTCAAATAAAGTTTATTTTACTTTAAAATGTTTTCTGTTTGACAAGCGCTCCATGGAAATTAGTCAGAAAACCGCAAACAGTAACCAGCTGATTTGCAATGTCACAATGAGTTAAAGGCAAGCAGCCACTAATACCCCCCCAAACAGCGCTGCGATTTAATCCGGCCAATCGCACGTTCAACGTGTACACGCAATCCAGCAATTCTACGAGTTTGCAACACATCGGGAGCTGGTATCTGCATAGAAACTCTTTTTTTAAACTTGGGTGAAACAAGAAATTTAACGCCTTTCGGTAAAAAATATCAGCAATTTAGGAACCTTTATCTGCCATAATGGTATGGTTTGTATCTTTCAACAGATCAAGAAACCCACAGTCCTTGGTAATTTCTTTATCGGATGCGGAGCCACCATAAAGTTTCGAAATAAAGCCAACAAAGCCGCTTGGAGTTATTCCAATTAAAAATTTAAACGTATTATAATGCTTATATGAGGAAAACGTAATCCTTTGATGAGTCAATTGAAAAGGCACTTGGATTCTTAGCTTCAAACAATCTATAATTATTGTTGTGTCAATTTCAATACCATATAGTGCTTTGGATCCTGCTCTGATTTCATCAGCTTCAGGAAAGGTTCATGGTAAAGAAAATTCACCCATGTGGTAAAGATCCTGGAAACCGTTGGTTGCGAAATGTCAAATTACATTTAAGCCGCATGAGTGTTAATAGAAATTGGTCTTCAATGCTAAGCTCGGGAGGGTGGCCACGTTTGACATGTATTTTTTCATCATTTGTTGGAGTGGATTTCCCTCTCCAGAAAGTTAAACTACCTGCTTTGGTGCTTAAGTAAGTTAACAAAGCTCGGGCCTCATTGGCTGTTGGAATCCCTGTCATACGTCGCATAATACCGTCATCCTTAATATGATTGAATCGTAGAAACTTGCTACGTAGTCTTGCAATTTTAGCCCTTAATGATGCGTTTTTTTCTTCTCTCTCTTCAGCTCCAATTCAAGCAAATGTGCAGTGGCTGTAGCTCCGATACATCACCGACTTCATTCTCTGATTCTACTTCTCCCTGTCCATCCACCTCCGCATTTCCTTCACCGGCAATGTCAATAGCTTCTTCCAAAGCACACCTAGTCAATGGTGTCTATAGAAAAATTGGTTAATTTGTGCACATTTGGACAGTACACAAAGGGACTTTTTGCATTTAGAGGTAATTTGTTGTTAAATACCTCATTGATATTGTCAGCTAGTGTCTCAGACGTAGAAGCTTCCATTTCAAGCATTTCGTCCATATCAGATTTTCCAGCATCACAGTCAGTGACATTTCCAACACTAAAGTCTGGCATGGCAATCTATTGAGAGGTGGGTAAGTGAGTATTGGAATTTAGCTTCTTACCAGATTCTATTCCTCCACTAATTATCGTAAGTAGGAGATTCCAAAGAACTTATGTTCCCGATTGGTATCGGAGTTGGAAGCAAGAGAATTCTGCATACCTCTCTGATTTGCGAGAGCCTCGTGGTGGCTTCACCTTTTGGTTTTGTCCGAGTAGCCTTGGTCGCTTAAGTCCTAAAAGGGTACAAGAGCCACGAGGACACAAAACTTATGGGAGTAGTAAAACCACTCAAAGCCTTTATTCAATTCAACTGCATAGATTGACTCGGATTTACAAAGATGTAATGTATTCAAATGCGACTTCTGATATTCAACAATGAAATGGGTTCCTTTGTCTTTCTAGAATAAGAAACACAAGACAGCGCTGGTGCATGAGTCGCTGCTTGGAGTCTTTTTTGTGGCAGACTGGCCTTCGTTGACCTACATTCTTCTTTTGTACCGGTGAGTAACAACTTCCTGATTGGTTTGGCTTGAAGGTGTGAAAACAAGCAAGTACGATGTAATGACACAGGTGATCTTTCCGGTCGCAGATGAAATGGTCTAGTAGAATAATTACAGTAAAGATTGTGAGATCTTACCTCCAACTTAGAAATAATCAACTTGCCGTGCGCGTTTGAACATTATGGTGCAAACTCCTATGTCGACTTCGGTGATCTTGCACGACGTTTTTCTTCTTCTTCTTGAAACAAACGAGACGGTGGGATCGGATACGCCCCATCCCAGTGGTTCACACAGCGAGCAGCTTTGTGTTCATCCTTGGCTCAATGGAAACAGGCCTCCAGCCTATGACCTGGTGATGTGGATTTGATGAGGTCTTTCCACAAAAGGAAATCCATGTCTCCTTCCACTGGATGGATGTAAGTATCAGAGACCTTCTTTAGGGCTTGCTTGTCAATGGAAGCAAAGTAATTATGCAATGCCGCGGTGTCGTCCGACGTGGCCTTGTCCGGAGTGATGTAGCCTTGATGCCATTCAAGAAAGGTCTTAGATTGCGGTAGCCACGTGCGCCAGACTTGTGGCGCAGCCTCGTTTGATGTCTTCATTTTTGTAGCTGACGGCTTGGCGTTTGACTCCAGCCTGGTCTGTCGCCTCGTAGGACGACTTGCCTCCTCACTTGAGGTGGAGGGTATTGGTTCAGAAACCCCACCTCGGGGGATTTTGGTGTACCCAGAAGGGTTAAAAATGATCTGCTTGTCCCCTTTGTCATTAAAAAGTATAATCGGTGCACAATTTGCTAATATCTTCTGTCGCTTAGGCTTTGCTGCGGGGTTAGCGGCTTGCGATGGATCTTTAGTGGGGTTCTTACTCTTTACCGCCACGGAGACCTCTGGCTGTTTCTTCGGTGGCGAACGAGGCACTGCCGTAAAAAATTCTTCTAGCTCGTTTGATGGTATAGTGGACGCCTCGGCGAGTGGTACGTAATGGATTTCTCCAGACGAATCGCTCTGAATGGTTGATGCGGTGGTTGGCTTAGTTATAGGTGCCTCATTGATGTTCGGTGACTGATGGGGTGAATGCGATGTATGGTACGGTGTGGACGTTGTCGGCGTAGCCATGATTTGCAAAACATCTCTGGAAGAATGGTGGAGAGGGGTACCAGGGTCCTTGGGTGGGTTTCCCACGCGGACTGAGCAAGTTGAGTATACTTGTCTGAGTGACTGGGACCCTCGGTCTGGGTCGCTCGATGAACTATCTCGATCGCAAATCCACCAGTTGTCCTGGCCAGACGATTGTAATGGCCTATGACATCGTTCAATACCGCCGCTGTGTGTCGGTGTGCGGTTTGCTCTTGTTCAAGCAAGAGTTGTGTGTTGACTCCATCATGAGTACGGTGAAGAGCGTGCACAATCTCAGCCACTCCCACAGATTCAGCTGACTGTTGTGGATGAAGTGTCATCATCCAAATTGCATTATACACTTTGTAAAGTGCCCCTTTAATGAGGTCTGCAGCACCGCTGATTTCTGGAAACACACCTGGTGGTAGCAGTAGAGATGCCGCAGGAAAGGCCATTTTGTCGTGGACAAATGGTGACGACCTCGTCCATAAGTGTTCCGAACGCAGGTCCGCCAAGCTGGCCGAGTTGATCGAACCGGTGTCTGAACGGCTGTTCTCCGTTAGGCGGAAGGCATCTTGTACGGACAGGGGTCTTCCCATAAATTCTAGGCCCGACTGGCTAACAATGGTGTCTTGCAGGTTAGGCCTATCGGCCTCGGCCGATTTGTGGCTGGCTTGCGACGTATCTCCATCGGTTGAGGACCCTGTGGATTTATCTCCACCTGAAATGTCAGGATGATGGCCCATCGTCATCGAGTCGATTGAAGGGTTCTCGCTTACCATTTTGGTAGGTTTGACTTCTCGCGATATTGGAGGATTGGCAACTTCGTCCATTTCGGGAGCGTGAAACAACACGTGCAGGGAGCACACTGGATCGTCTGATAATGACTGCGGGTGTGCTGGCCGCTCTTCCACGGGGTATGTATATGCCGGAGGTGAGAGCGCTTTAGCTACCCTATCTCGATCTGGACGGTGGGCGGCACTAGTATCGGCGCCTGCGCATGACAGCTGACTTGCCCTAATGGCGGTCTCATGTGTGCAGGTGAGTGTATCCTCCCCACGGGAGAGTTGTGTTTGTAATCAATATTGTTCGCTGAGCGACTGTTTCACGGTGTCGCCATGGTCTATTGTTATTTTGGGGCTAGTTCCAGGTGCGTCATGAGATTCCCACGCTGATGTCGGATTCTCGAAACAACGTGCGTAACGAGTATACTGGATCGACTGACAATGACTCCTGGTCGACGATATCGCTACTCCCAGGGTGCTGGATATTTGAAGGTAGTACTAAATTATTGGAGTTTCCAATTTGCATGCGTCTCTTGGTGGTATTTTCCGTGTGATCTACCGAAAGTCGGTTGATCTCAATGGCGGAATATAACTGCGTGACCGGCGCTGCGTCATTTGATTGATTTGTCCTGTTCAGCAGCCGCCAATTATTGTACCCTATGTACTCGATGACAAATTCCTCGTCGTTTTGCAGCGTGCCTTCATTGTAAATAGATGGATCGGCAGGATCATCATCTAACGTGACCATGCTTACAGGCCACCCTCTCTCACGGACTATCTGTGCCGCTCGGGCTGCTTTATACTGGCAGGTACGTCCAGCATTGTCCCTGGTGGGATGTGCCAAGTTTTGGTTGTGTAAATCGGTAAAGTGATTAAGCATGAAAAGCCTGGCTGATGAGGCCGTAGCTCGGCCTCATCGCCCTTGACCACTTGTTGGGACAAATACTCCTTTGAGAAATTCACAAAAGCGTGGATGATCAAGACATCGAATAATTTCCTTACTTTTCTTTCTATGCGAGACAGATCGATTATGGTGCTTGACTGAAACCTTAATGGTAGGGAGATGGTCCTGCCTGTTCTGGTGGTTACGGGTTTTACCACAGTTTTCCTAAGTGTGTCCGCCCGTGTCATTGTGGTTCCCGTTGGCTGACACCGATCGGTTTCTGTCAGAATTGCATCGTGCCAAGAAGCCTAAGACATTGTCCTGGGGTTGGCACGGACGTCTTGCAAACGTAACGAAGAATGGGGATTCCCCCATACTGGTGTTTACGTTTGAGTTGAGGAACCACCGGATAGCAGGTATGTGTGAATCCCACCTATCATGATATGGCCCAACCGCAATAGCCAGCCTGGTTTTCATCTCCCTGTGGCGTCTCTCCACAGGGATGGCCTGCGGATGATAGTTGGCTACGTAAACCAACGAACAGCCCATGGATTCTGCCGCATGAGAAAAGATGGCGGACTTAAATTGTCGTCCGTTGTCACATTTAATGATACGTGGAGTGCCGTAGCGCAAACACACCTCATTAACCAGGATTTCTGCCAGTATATCTGCTTTGGATTCTTCTATAGGAAATAATTCCACGTAGCCCGACATGGCGTCGCAGACGGAGAAAACAAATTTGTTCCCCGTAGGTGTTACAGGGAGGGGCCCAACAATATCCTCTGATATCGTCTGGAACCGTTCCCCTATCCTGGGAGAGGAAATCGGCGTAACAGAGGCCTGTGTAATAGGTTTGTATGTCTGACATTTGGCACACTGAGTGACATAATTCATCACATCTTTACGCATGCCCGGCCAGTAATATTTGTCTAATATTCTGGCCATGGTGCCTGCGATGCCTGGGTGTCCTGCAGTAACCTCATCGTGATGGTGTCTTAACATCATCGGGATTAGCTCCCGGGGAACCATTAGGCGAGGTTCATCATCTTCGGCAGTTTTTAGGTTTCTGTATAGTACTCCTTCAATGGCTATGTATCCTCTGCGGATGTAAGTTCGTGCCTCAATACTGGCCTCGCCCTCTTCATCCGAAATGGCCGCAAGGATGCTCCTGCAATGCGCATCGTCTGCTTGCATGGCACGAAATTCATCAGGGGTGACCAATGGGTCTTTGATATGATACTTCTGAATGAGAACTACTGGGTCCGTCTCCCCTGATGGTCGTGATAAGCAATCTGCCAGATGGTTTAAACGTCCTGGAATATATAAAATTTCAAAGTGGTATCTTTGGACGCTAAAGTTCCAGCGGGCCAGTCGACCCTGTGGGTCTGGTTTGGACATTAGCCATCGCAGTGGACTATGGTCCGAATGCACTACCACTGGAAGACCCTCGATATACTCTAAATTTATCCACCGCCCAGTTGACCGCTAGGGCCTCCTTCTCTACTGTGGCATAGTTCTTCTGTGCGGAATTAAAGGTTTTTGGGGCATATTCAATTACTCTAATATCCCCTTCATCACCTTGTGCTAATACCGCCCCCATGGCTTCCTGGCTCGCATCGGTGTAGATGCGAAATCCCTGTTGGAAATCTGGCTGTGCAAAGATAGGAACCGAACATAAGAGATGTTTAAGCTCATCAAAGGCCGTGCGACAATGTTCATCAAACTCAAATTCTACATTCTTTTTCAGCAACTTGTTGATCGGCTCCGCCACCGAGGATAGGTTAAGAATAAATTTGCCAAACCACTTGCAGGACGCCATAAAAGATTTTATTTGCTTGACGTCCTTTGGATACGGCATTCGCATCACTGCTTCAACCTTTTCCGGGTTGGCGGAAATCCCTTCAGGGGAGATGATGTGTCCTAAGAATTTTACTCTATCCATGAAAAACTGGCACTTGGCCCTTTTGATTGCAAATCTGTGCAACAACAATCTGTCCAAGACAGCTTGCATATGTATAAGATGCTCCTAAAATGTTTCACTGGCAACTAGGAGGTCGTCTTGGTATATAACAATGGTAATTTCAGGAATGTCAGCCAGAATTTGCTCCACCACTCGTTGGCAGTGTGCCGCTGAGTTTCTCGCACCCATCAGCATGCGAGTATAGCAGAACGTGCCAAATGGTGTTACAGTGGAAAAATACTGCTGACAGTGGTCTTCAATGGGGATGTGCCAGTAACAACTGGTCATATCCAATGAAGTCATGAACTTTTTTCCCTTGCATGCGTGCCAGCAAATCATCTATCCTGGGTAAGGGATACTTGTCTGGCACCGTGACGCTATTTAGTCTGCGAAAATCAGTGACCAGTCTGTAGTCATCTGACCCATCATGCTTGGCCACGAGTAACAAGGGTGCCGCCCAAGCTGAAGCGCAAGGTTGGATAAAGCCTTTATTAATTAACTCGTCTATTTTTATTTTAAATTGTTCCCTGCGTTTGGGGGATAAGGAGTACAGTCTGGTGGCCATCGGTGCCGCCCCTGGAATGATGGTGATCTTCTGGGGTTGTACCAATGCTGGAAGGGTTGGTTCAGAGAACACGTCAATGTTGTTGGTAAGTAGTCTGCTTACTGATTGTACCTGCTCTTGTGAGAGGTTCCCTACTGATGTAGGAGCCAATGTGGCATTAGCAATGGTAAGGCGTTGACAGAGCACTTCCATTGCAACACTCAGTTGCTACGCCAGATAATTTGTTAATTGACCATGATCTGGTGGTAGGATGAAGACTGATTCCGTTATCACTGAAAAAGTCCATGCCCAACAATAGGATGTTTGGTGGGATCGTCGGTATCAAAGTCAGAGCCAATGGGAGATCATGACCCTGGTGTTAGTAGAAAATACTTCCCTGAGACACGGGCGACGGTCTGCCAATTGTACCGACTGTTTTGACTTTTTCAGAGTAACCATTTTGTCCTGCAGGTAAAGGAACATATCTCTGCCCGCTAGGGATGTATTTGCACCTGAATCTAAAACGGCCATGAACTCCTTGCCCGCAATAGTACACTTCTGAGTTATCATGGCTCGTGCCTGCAGTGCAGCGCCATTGTTTTCCCCCTTTTTGGTCAGCAAGTGCGCTGATGACACCGATTTCGCATGCTTCTTCCCACATCCATTTGGGCAGGAGAATGCATCGTCATTGCGATTTTGCGTAAATCTGCGTGATTTAGAGCCGTGTTCCGAGGATTCACGTCGATCAGAGCGGGGCTCTGACCATGTGCCCGCCAGAGTCAAACAACTTTCCGACTGTTGGGCTTGGCTCCATAGGTCTCATATGGTTTTGATCTCATAGAAGAGCATATGCTCTTTGATGCGTGGGTGTAAGCCCGTGAACAATATTCTTATTTGATATAGCACGTCAATAGGTTTGGCTAGAGAGTGTATCATATCTTGAAGTAGTGTCAGGAATACTACTACAGCCTGTCCCTCCCTTTGCACAAACCTATCCATTTTCTGTCGAATTACCATATTTGAATCGGAACGTCCGTATTTGGCTTTTAGAGCCAGTATGGCCTCCTTTAAGGTAGGGATTGATGGCGCCGCTATTGCCCACCATGATTTGGCTTCGTCGTCCAGAAAGCAAATCAAAATATCATACAGTTGGGAATCTGCGACGCGATGTTGTTTTTGGTGACTAAGCAGGTGTTGTAGCCACCCAGTAAATGTACGGCGATTTCCATTAAATTTCCCCACCACCGTTACCATTTTAGTTTCTTCCTTGGGAGTGAGAGCCAACGATACGTCATTTACGGAGCTAGTAGCAGGCAAAATTTGCGTATGTTCTGCCGTTGAAACAGTGCAACTAGATCCTAAATAAGACTGGGAATACCATCCGGACCATTCAGGTGAGTCGACATGGTCGTTAGGGTCTAAATTAAAACCCGAAATTCTCGAAAGATCAGACGGAAAATCTTCCAGAATCGGCCTTTGCCTTGTATGACTCTTACTAGTTCTAGTATTCATTGTATGCGATGGGATATCCATGCGTGCAATGATAGTTTGTAATTGGCGGGAAATCTCATCGTATCTATGCTCCGAGATTTCCAAGCGCCTCAGAAACTGACGGATTTCGGCAGACGCCGTGGACTCCGTGGTTCGTCCGCTTGCAATCTCGGACGCTGAAGCCGTCTCAGTATCGGTTTGCTTCCGTGTAGGAAGTATAATCGTATCGCCTTCCAGAATTTGAGATGTGATGCCCTCTTCTAGGGGCCAATTCTTTGCTGACGCCATGTGGCGTAGTTCGGCTAGTTACGGGAAAGGCTTAACTCGTTGTCCACGTGTATGTAAAAGGGACTAGCAAGTCACGCAACGAGTGATCAGGGGATCGTGTCTGATCGAGAACTTAGTTGGTTGCCAGTTGAGAGGTGGGTAAGTGAGTACTGGAATTTAGCTTCTTACCAGATTCTATTCCTCCACTAATTATCGTAAGTAGAAGATTCCAAAGAACTTATGTTCCCGATTGGTATCGGAGTTGGAGGCAAGAGAATTCTGCGTACCTCTCTGATTTGCGAGAGCCTCGTGGTGGCTTCGCCTTTTGGTTTTGTCCGAGTAGCCTTGGTCGCTTAAGTCCTAAAAGGGTACAAGAGCCACGAGGACACAAAACTTAT
>JAQGAO010002916.1:0-18302 GCA_034697705.1 Ommatoiulus sabulosus
GAATAAAGACGCATGGCGTCGAAACGTTGCACATAAATTTGACTTGTGTCTCTTGGTCGTGTGTTGGGTTTAAAATTTGTATTCATTCTCGGAAATTTTCATCAAATTTTATTCTGTTTCGTTTATTTTAATTTAATATCGTTTAATTTCATTAAATGATTAACATATCAGAATGAATATCAACAATTTTACCAAGATCTCATATTTTTTTTTGATTGAGTCAGTAATCGAGAA
This sequence comes from Ommatoiulus sabulosus, assembly GCA_034697705.1. Classification (NCBI taxonomy): domain Eukaryota; kingdom Metazoa; phylum Arthropoda; class Diplopoda; order Julida; family Julidae; genus Ommatoiulus; species Ommatoiulus sabulosus. Next base: position 235 of record JAQGAO010002916.1, read on the forward strand.
AATTTCAGTTTAGCATTATTGTGAAACTTTTAAGAATTTTCCAACGGTATCTTGGTATAGTTTCACGGGGATAATTTAATAACAAATCAAACGAAATAGTTGATATATTATTGCTAAAATACTTTCAAATTTAAGTTTACGAATAAATATAATAGTATGGGGACATGGCTTTTTTATGTTTTATTTTTAAACCAATGATGCATTCCTCTTCAACACGTGATTTAACGACTGCAAACGTACGATTCGTAAAGATTCTTTCTGAGTAGCCCTACTATATCGTCACCGGTCATACACATCATGGTGATATTAAATTTACATATTTAAAGAAATTATTATGTTTCATTTCGTTTGATTTTGATCAATATTTTTATGAAACTAAGTATAAAAATAAAGTCTGAGGAAAAGTGCTGGCTTACAAACATTTAAAAATATAAAATCTCAACAGGATGAAAAAGATTAAGGATTAAGAATATGGAGAAGAAAAAAAATCAAAAATAAGAAACGCATTTACCAAAAAATAGAAAAAAATGCAAATAAGTTTCTAAATCTATCAAATTTTGTTTTCCTATCTTCTTCTATATACAGTATACAGGGTTATTTGTAAAATCAGTATCCAACAAAAAAAATCATATCTTTGTACAGTGATAATTCTTCCAGATATCCCTTAAAGTCGACCACGGGCTATCCGGAAACCATATTCTCTGTAACCTTGGATGCTGCGTTCAAGATCATTCATTTTCCAATTCCTAGTTTTTTGCAGATATCTCAGAAACCGCTGCAGATAGCATCATAGTGTAAATTATAAAGTTGTAGGGCGATGAATAATTAGTATAATAACGTTGGTTTCATATTTTTCAAAACAAACCAAAGTGAGATGGCCTTGAGCGTGGCATTCAAGGTCACAGGGAATATGGTTTCCATATAGCCCGTGGTCAACTTTAAAGGATTTCTAAAAGAATTATCACCGAATTTCTTAACATGTTAAAGATATCATTTTTTTCCTTGGATACTGATTTTACAAATCACCCTGTAGAAGAGCTGTATGTCGATGGATGGTTGGATGGATGGATGGCCTTGTTCCGCAACAAATTTTGATCCACTCACCTGATTGCTCCGAAATTTTCCAGGAAAACTTTTCAACACCCGAGAATAACACTAAAGTTATTCCCGAAAACATTCCCCCTTCTCTATGATCGCATCTCCATGCTCATAGAAATTAAACTACTTTCCAACACAAGGTATTGGAAAATGAAATCAACGGCACAAGGTATCAATTATACTCAATTGGAAAACAGGTGAGTGTTTATGATTTCTTTTAGCTTCCTCGGGCCAAGCCGGGTTTTACAGCTACTTTTGTTTTTATAAATTAAGCTTTAGAAAATCAAAATAATGTTATGCATACACGTAATTCCAGATTCAAACAAATATTTTATTTATTCCTTAGGTATATTTGCCTAAACGAATTAGGCATAAAACAGAAATGAAATTATACGAGAAAATAGCGACGTTGATATTGAATAAAACAAGAATTCAATTTTACACCATTTCGTACATTTATCAAGTACACGAAAAAAGTATTTCCATAAAAATATTAAAACTAAAGATAATTTGAAAACAAACTTATAATTAATGTTCGCGTTCATTTCCCCGGAGTTGCAACATTTCAGACTAATCCTATCAACGTTAGAAAAGAATGAGCAGCGCCATCAACGGCGCTTCAGCAATGAGATCAGAGCTATGCTTAAGTTCAATTTTTATTATTTAAAATTTGTTCATTCCCAACCGTAGAAGTACATCGTCAGCTTCACTGTAAATGATGAAGTCATTCATAAAACAAATGCTGATGACGTCATCGGCAAAAATTGTCAAATGTCGCTGTGATCTGAATTTTAATTAATGACGTCATCATCAAAGTTTCAATAAATGACACCATCATCAGATTTTTAATGAATGACATCATCACAATGCTAATAAATGACGTCATCAGAATTTTAATGAATGACACCATCATCAGAATTTAAGAAATTGGCGACATCATCATAATTTAAAAAGTGATGTCATCATCGAAATGAATGACATCATCAGAACTTTAATAAATGACGCCATCAGAATTTTAATGAATGACGTATAATCATCACAAATTAAGAAATGATGTCATCATCATAAGTTTTCAACCGTCGTCAACATCAGAATTTTAATAAATGACGTCATCAGAGTTCTAATGAATGACACCATCATCAGAATTCAAGAAATAACGTAATCATCAAAATTTAACAAACTATTTCATCGTCCTAATGAATGACATCATCAGGACTTTAAATAAATGACGCCATCAGAGTTGTAATGAATGACGTCATTAATCGGACATTTTTATTACATTTGGAATTCCAAAACCACCGCCTAAGTCGGGGAAGCAGTTTATAAAACTTTAGAAAGCACTGAATACATTGTTTTTCACAAACTTGACAAATATTGCAGTTAAAAAGTTGAACTGCCGTTTATCTATGAATGCAAATAAATCCCCAAATCGTATACACAGTACTTCATGATTTATCAAAATAGGAAAGTAGAAATAATCCGTAATGAAGAAATAGGATTTTGCGTTTAAAATATTAGAAATACCACGCACAAAAAAACAACTGTTAAAGAAATATTTGAAGTCAGTGAGCCTCAGCTAAATTTCCGAGCCCAGTCACATTTAAATGTAGGACACCTGTTTGTCCGCACCATCTAGTAGCAAAAACTACACCAAAAACAAGTTAACAACCTTTTTGGAAAATGAGGAAAGAAACTATTCATTTTAAATAATTTATAAGGCAAAATATGTAGTTAACTCGACGGAGAATTGCCATTATTTGCTCGAACATACAGTCAAAACTGGATAAGTGAAAAAACAGTCCCGAAACACAGTTGCGCTAGCCTGGATTCAATAGGGGTAATCAAAAAGGTAGTGACATGCCAGCAGTTGTGGCAGTAACTAAGTGGTTTGTACTGGTTTGCTGACCTGCAGCTGCATGTGCATCTAGGTCACAAAATCCAGTATTCCTATTGGATGATCGGAAGTACTGCGACTAGGGAAAAGAGCACAGCCAAAACCAGTTAAGAGATGGATTTTGGGGCTGCAGTTCTACACATGCACTTTCAAGCAAGAAGCTAGAAGAAGATGACATCTTGGATTTCCACGTGGTTAGGGCTATTCCCTACATTAAGGTATTACAAAATGTCTTACTCGTCAAATCTTTAAATAATCCGCTGTTGAAAAATCTTTCTACAAAAAATTATCGACGTGCAGGTCAAGAAATTTTACAGTTGCAACTCACTTTCGTGGTGGTACAATTCATTAATTTTGAAATGCGTATGTGCATTTAGGCGGAGCCAAATCTGCTGGTAGGTAACTGGGGCTAACTGCTGTCGTGGCAGCACATGGCAGTACCTTTTTGATTACCCCTAATGATTTTAACGTAAACTACATTGGATTTTTAATGAATGACGTCAATAGAATTTTAATAAATGGCGTCATCAAAGTTTTAACGAATGACGTCATCATCAGAATTTATGGAATGGCGTCATTTAATCGGACATTCGAAACAGAATTTTTAATTAAAGACATCATTGGTATTTTTAATTATTGACATCATCGGGTATTTTTAATTAATGATATCATCAGAATTTTATTGAATGGTTTCTTCAGAGTTTTAACGAATGACGCCATCTTCAGAATTTAAGGAAAGACGTCATTTAATCGGACAATCGAAACAGAAATATTTAATGAATGGCGTCAACAGAATTTCGATGAAGGCGTCATCAGAGTTTTAACAAATGACGCCATCATCAAAGTTTAACGAATGACACCATCATTATAATTTAAGTAATGACGTCATTTAATCGGACATTTGAAACGTTCATGAAGTGAACTTTTCTTCTATCTTTCGCGCAATAAGTGAACTCGGATAAGTGAAATCCGCTCGAATGTCAGAAAAACCGGATAAGTGAGAAAGTTATCCTTGCTCGGTATAGATTTCCACTTATCACATTCTGACTGTCCTTGTAATGCTAAAATGCAATACCATAAAAAATTCTTTTTAAAAAACCCAAAAACTGTAAAGTAAATTAAATTGAACGTATAATACTTTTGACAAATTTCCATAGTTGCCAAGCTTTTTCTTCGTAGTTTCATCGATTCGAAACTTGAACGTACAAAAAAACCCGCCGCGTCCATATTAGCGAACGTAACCATCACGTGGTTTTTCCTAAAATCTTGTCAAAGATTCAACTCTACGATTCCTACAAAATTGCGCCATTGTAGCAAAAATGTAACTTCCACGATTAGAGCCTCAAAATGTATTTTTGTTTGTTTCATAAAAATATAAAAAATGTACTTCAAGGAGAGGTTCCTTAGGATTGTTGACGCATCGTGACCTCAGGGTCGAACGTCGGATCCGCGGATATTTTACCCAGCTTGCATCGCGCCAAAAGAGATTCCAAATCCTTAACCAGCCATTTTTTCAAAACTTTTTAAAACTCAATTCATCCCTTTAATTTAATTCCCTATTTATACGAATTTCTGATAATACGAACTCATTTACATGAACCCGTTCTAGGGTATGGACTTCGTTTAAGACGAATTTCGACTTGAAATATTACCCATTTTGGTTAAAAAGAATGAATTTGTGAAGTTCCCGAGCAGTCGCGCTGAGTTTCGTTAAAACGAAGTTTAGACCAGCACTCAGTTCGTGTCACATGTTGGAAATTTTAACATTGCTGGTAGAGGCATTGTGGTCCATTAAAAGGATCAACGAATCAAAATGCACAAATATAAAGCAAATAAAAATGAGCTGGGGGAATTTCGCGATAAGCTCATCGCCTCAAAAATGGCGAAGCAAAAATGGTACAAACGCGCGAGAATGGATCGGAAACTACTTGAGGTGGAAAACTAGAGTAAGTTAGGTTGTAGATTTTGATGCTACTTTGATCTTGGCAAAACTTTATCCAAGTACACTTTGTCAAAAAAAGATCATGAAAATTGAATAGGATGGTGGCCAACTTTTTTGGTCAAAGTGTAGACGTTTTGTTGGCATCCAAGATAGCGTCAGGCTCTAGGAAAAAAGTTGAATTTTTCCAAATAATTCATTCTTCCCTGATGTTTCCAGACATTTTCATGTTCCCTGACTTTTCCAGGTTTTTAAACAAATTTGCTTAACCAATGAAAATGTAAGAAATTTTACAAAATTAGCATGGAAAAAGTTTGAAAGTTTGCACAGCTAACCACGTGGAAACATCAATTTTGGATAGTTACAACAATAATACGTTGAATTTCCCTGACTTCTTTTTAAAGAAGTCATTCTTCCCTGACTTTCCATACATTTTAGAGTTCTCTGACTTTTCAAGGTTTTGAAAAAATGTCCCCCTGACCAATAAAAATACCAAAATTAAAATATGCCAAAGTTATCACTAATTTTGCAAAATCGATACGGGGCAAAATTAAATAACGACAATTTGGAACATTTTAAACATTAATATAAAAAATGTTTTGAAAATTTACGAAATTAGCCTTAAAGAAGTTTGAAACTTTTTAAATTTGTCCTCGAAAACTGAAAATTTCTACTCTAAAAAGGTAAAGAATTTTGCAAATTTGTCCCAGAAAACTATTGAAAATTTTACCAATCTGTACTCGAAAACGGTTGACAATTTTTAAAATTTGTCCTTTGAAATTGGTTCAGAATTTCGCAAAATTTGCACTGGGAAAATAGTACAAATTTTGCAAACAGGCTCAGAGAGAACCACGTGGAAACATTAATTTCGGAATGTGACAACATGAATACATTTAATTTCCAGGACTTTTTCAAAATAAGTCATCCTTCCCCAGCTTTTCCAAAAATGTTTAAGTTCCCTGACTTTTCCAGGTATGGGGGAACCCTGTCACGTCAAAGGCTCCATGTTTGGTTCCAGGGTTGCTTTAGTATATTTTGCCTTCCTTCTCACTTTCAAGAACCTTTATGAGCATTTGCGGGACCACATGCACTCACACCTTCCAAAACCAAACCTGCCATTTTGAATGATTGTCAAAGTGAATAACCTTGGCAACCAACTTTCACAAAATACACGTTGAAAGTTTACTTGGATGAGGATGTGACCAAAGCATTATTTGACCTTTCCACCTCTATCTTTTCCTCCTCTTGCAGTTTCCTTCAAAACCTTCTCTTATTATTCTTACGAAAACATCCCCACACATCTGTGACTCATGAGCACTTGAGGTTCTTAATCTGCAAATCCTTCCAAATCTTTCTCATGTCGTTGGGCGTGTTATTGTGACCCGAGATGACCCTGTAATAGGCGCAACCTTTCACCTGCCTCTTGTAGTATACGAAGCCGGAGTGATTGCGCCTCGCGATGCCAGCTTTCTTGGCACAGATGCCAGTGATGAAGACGTCCTCGAAGAAGAAGATGGGCGTCACTTCTGCTACGCTGATGAGGCGGGGCGCCACGTCGCCAGACATGACGTAAGCAGTGCCAGACAGGTAGTCCGGATACACGTTGTCCTTGTACTCCGTCACCGGCACAAAGTACTTGGAGCTCCTGGAGCGCAAGGGCCTGGCACCCTTCACCAGACGTCCGAATAGCAACTTCCGGTCCAGCCTCAATGACCGGATGTACTTCAATAGGTTGGGCAGGTTGATGAACACGTCGTCGTCCGACTTCATCACAAAACGGGCTGCCGGACAATGGTCGCGCACCCAGCGCAACAACATCACCGTCTTTAAGGTCAAGTTCTTGTAGGTGTCCAGGAAGTCCTCCTGCACCACGTCCGCGAACTGAAGCGCCTCCCGCACCACCGAATACTGTGCACGGGGGTCGATGGGTCGACCCATGACAAAGGCCAGTCGGACATTGGGCAGCCTCTTGGCCAGGCCACCCCATGTCTCTCGAATGGCTTTGCGGTGGGCGAAGTGGCTGACCGCAGTGGTCACCAGGATGACCAGTGTGGGTGGCTGACTACCGGCGCAAAGGTCCGGCACATTGATCAGGTAGCTGAATGGGTGCCGGTTGAGGGCAGTCAGTCCATTACCGGAAGTGGCATTTTCGGCCACCGACTTGGTTTCGTTTGCATTCACGGATGGCACTGGTGGCATCTTGTTTTCGTTGCCGGTCAGTGATGGCGCTGCCAACGGCTGGCTTTCATTTCCGACTGTAGATGGCGCCTTGATCACAGGCCTGCGCGCACTTTTTTCGACCACGGATGGCCCTGTCAAAAGCTGATGTTTGCCTTCGTTAGCCATAGATGGCGCCGTCAGAAGCTGATTTTCGCCTTGGTTGGCCGAAGATGACGCCCTCGGCGTCTGGTTTAAGTTCACCGGCAGGGACAGCGGCAGCACCATTCCACCCGAAGTCCTCACGCTGATGCCGTGCTCCAGGAACACGGAAGTATTAAAAGTGACCCTGATTGTCCGGTTGAGCGTCGGCAGCGCCACCTGGGTGGAAATGGCGGCGCCCCGGACGCCTTCGACAGTCAGATAGTGCGTTTGGTTGTTGAACACGAAATAGAAGGTGGAAGACTGGCCACCATCTTGAAGCGGTGGTGACGCCACCGTCGACCCGGAAGCGTTGGTGGTTAGTTTGTTGGCTTGACCACCGACGCCATCGGGAGCGCTGCTGACGTTGCAAGACGAGGCTTGCGGCTCGTCCAGAGTGACCGTCGAGCAGTTGTTGGCCGCCGCCAGTCGTTGTGCTGACCAATGCCAGAAGGCGGTGGTGGTCATCTCATCGGCTCTCAGCTTGCGCGTGTAGAACACCACGTTGCACAAGGTGAAGAAGCCGACCGCCAGTGTAAAAATGGCTAGCTTTTTCTTCATGGCGGCAGGTGGCGTTGCTGCTCGAGGAGGTCCACGGATTCATTAACCTTTATTTTGAAAGAAAAAAGGATCAGAATCAGTAAACGTGAACGTAACATGTTGAGCATGGTGCAATTGGAAAAACAACATCTGAGGCTGTGTAGTAAATGATGACGCCATTCATTGAAATTCAGATGAGGGCGTCATCAATAGAAATTCATTGAATGCCTTCATCAGAATTTTAATGAATGACGTCATCATTGGAATTTTAAACAATGACGTCACCACCATAATTCATCAAATGACGTCATCATCCGAATTTCTATGAATCGTCGTCAGCATAAGAATTTCAATGAATGGCGCCATTATAGAAATATATATAAAATTACGTCATCATATTTAACCAATGACGGCATCCGAATTTTAATGAATTATCATCAGCATCAGAATTTCCATGAATGAAGTCATCAGAATTTTAATGAATGACGTCATCGACGACACTTTTATCAATTACGTCATCAGAATTTTAACAAAATCCTTTTTACTTCGGGCATTTTCAGGAATCGGAAAAAGACGTAGTTCTAGGTCAAAAAACAGATTAAACGTCATAATTTGCAAAGAGCATGCGCAGCACGCCGCATGTATGCCCCAGAAGCGTATAGAATTGTATTAAGACGTAGAACGCATCGTCACTAAGTGCGAACTAAGCGCGGATTATTAATTCGAGGCTAATCGGGTTATTTCCGTGAAAATCGAGTTAGTAGCGCCGTTGATCGTATTAACCCAGGTGTCCAGACTATCGAACGGCCAGGACAAATAGAGCGCGAAGAACCGCGACTCTTGACCGTTGGTCAAGCCCAGCCAGAGCAAACAACGGTTTTAGACGGCATTCTACCAACTTTGGGTTTTTGTTTTGTGTTCCCACACGTAAAGCGCATTAACAGTCGGTTGGCTCGCTTTTGGTCGATTCCGTTGCATTCCTATTCCCCTCCCTCCCCCCATTTTTCTGGTCTTTGTTGGGGTAAATAAGAAAAACAAAAGGGCCACTCGAGTGCTCCTTCTATATAAATAGAAAAGGACGCTTGGAATGAAAATAGGCGCTAATGTAATCCTATTGTCAATCCACTTAAACACCATCTTCCTCCAGCACGCCATGTTTTCCTATTTTCATTAATGGAAAACACTATTTCCAATCTTATAAGATGATTAAGTAAAGAACGTCGGTTTATTTCCGAAAATAAGTTGCTGGGAATCGGATAATTTTCTATCCTGAAAATATATTCGGGAAGGAAATTTTTCCAACATACGAGGAAATATCGAACAAAACTATTTCTGAAAACAAGTTTCGGCATATACATTGCCTCGTGAGTGACGGCGTTTAGAAAAAACAAGTCAGTTTCTTTCCAGAATTAAGTTGCTCGGAATAGGATTGTTTTCTATCCTGGAAATAAATTCGCCTTGAAAGTTTTTTCCAACACATGAGGGAATATCGAGAAAAATAATTTCTGGAAACAAGTTTCGGGATATAAATTGCCTCGTACGTGACGGTCTTTCGAAAAACGCGTCAGTTTCTTTCCGGAAATATGTTGCTCGGAATAGGATCATTTTCTATCCTGGAAATACTGTATATTCACGTTGGGAAATATATTCTGGAATGAAATTTTTCCCAACATAGGGGGAAATATCGAGCATTAGTTTATAACGGCTAAATCTCTCTATAGATATACCAATTTCTCGACAAAAGTACCTAAAATTGTCCACATAAAAATGCCGAAAAATCGATTTATAATATTTTATTAAAAGGTTTATCTTCACGCTGGTTCTATCGATTTCCTTTTATCCGTTCGCGCCAACTGATAACAACTATTCGTATCATATATTTATGAGCACTTAATAATTAAATTGGATGACGCTCGATAAGCTTATCAGAAAAGCAAGTCGATGAAGTTAATTTTATAAAGAAAGGAAAATGACTCCATATTAAAAATTAAACAGCTGTTGAAGGAATATTTAAAATTTAAAAAACTCACGTCTTTAAAGTGCATAAAATACTCAAAATTTACATATTTTAACCAATTTCTTCACATAAACCAAGTATTTGTTCATACAAATGTGAAAAATGCAAATATTATACTGTATTATACATGTAGATTAAAATTTGTCAATTTCCTACATCGTGATGTCCTGCCGGAAGTACAGCCAGATACGGGAAGTCAGACAGTACTCGAAGGCCTTTTGACTTTGAGGTCATGACTTTAAATTATTCGTTTATACTGTTGCGTCGATGAAATAAAGGAAAACGAATCGATATCGAAAGAACTTCCGAAAACCAATTTTCAACTAAAACAACCTTCGAAAAGCAGTTTAAAAAAAAAGAAAGAAAGAAACCTCTAAAAACAATTTTTCTAATGTAATTTTTCCAACAAAGATTTACCAAAAACAATTTTTCCAAAGACAATTTGTCAGGAACACTTTTTTCCAAAAACTATATACGGAAAACGATTTACCAAAAACAATTTTTCCAAAACTATTCACCAAAAACAATTAAAAGAAAAACAATTTTTCCCAAAACTATTTACCAAAAACAATTTCTTCAAGAACTATTTACCGAAACCGACTTACAAAAAACAATTTTTCCAAAACTATTTACAAAAACAATGAACATTTTTTTCCGAAAAACTGTTTACCAAAAACAATTTTTCCAAAACTATTTACAAAAACAATTACCTTTTTTTCCCAAAAACTATTTACCAAAACTATTCAACAAAATCAATCAAAAGAAAAACAATTTTTCCAAAAACTATTTACCAAAAATTATTTACCGAAAACAATTTTTCCAAAAACTATTTACCAAAATCAATTTACCAAAAACAATATTTCCAAAATCAATTTACCAAAAACAAACTTCGGAAACAACCATCTAAAATAAACCCCGATTTGTTTTAAACGAAACAGCTTCCCAAAAAACAATACCTAACTTATAAAAACAATTTTTCGGAATAAACAATTTGACCGAACTTAGTTTCCGAAACAATTGCTTCGACTACTCCGATATTTGTGAATTAAACAAATAATATTCTACAGAGTCTTTCGCGTGTTGCGCGTGGCTCACAACAGGCTCCGTATAATTGCCATGCTAGCCCTAGTAACTTTCGTTTAATTATAAAAGTGTTGCTTGCCAAAAATTCTTATAATGTGTGTTTAAATTTAAAATAAGCTAGTCCCTGGACGTAAACTTCATCGAAATAAAAACAATCCTTTGGAGTCTTATTTCTTAACAATCCATCGCTGGCGCCTACATTTCAGACGAGATTGCTCGCGCTAGATCTGTCAGATACACATTCAGATATATCCGTACATTTTGTTTTATTTAAAAAAAAATAATGCAATAAAGCTACCGAAGGGAAAATGAACTTATATTTTTATACGTTTTAATCGAAATGTAAACCATAACAATGTATTACCAGACATATATGCATGCCAATGTTATTCCGCGATTTTGCAAAATCTACACAGGAGAATATTAAAGATTTTGGAAAATTTACTAATGACAATTTTAATTTTTTCAAAATTAATGCAGAACATTTTCACAAGATTATTATACAAAAATATTCAACATTTGATAAATTTGTATTCGGAAAATGTATAAATTTTTGCAAATCTTACTCGGAATCTTGTCTCTGATATTGCCCTGACCAATGATAATGTCAAAAATTAACATATATATATTTTGCAAAATAGACGCAGGATAATATATTGCAAAACTTACTAAAGACAATTTTGAAAATAAACATAAAAAACATGTTAAAATTTGTTGAAGGTTTGCATGAAATTTTTTTTGGAAAATTTGACAATTTTGTATTCAGAAAATGTAGAAAGTTTTGCAAAATTGCCCTCGGAAAACGTGGACAATTTTGCAATGTTGTATTGTTATTTCCCTGACTTTTTCAAAATAAGTCATTCTTCCTGACTTTTCCAGGTTTTCCTGGCCTGAGGGTATGGCTGCGTTCACTACGCGAAAAACCAGTGTCGCTAAGTAGTAAGCGTCTGCCATACCACTAAGCGACACAGTTTCCGGTACCGGAAAACCAGTCGCGTAGGGAACGCAGCCTTTCCTGCCATACATATTTTTTATAAAAACAACTTTTCATAACTGGGATTCAAATCTTAGGCAGAAATCGAAAAAGACAAAAACAATCGAATTTATTTCCGTACTACATACGCCACGTCAAATTTAAAATTGAAAATATTTTCTTCATCATTTCCATAACATCGAGCCCTCGGAGAATGAGTTTATTCAAATGTTGAGTTTGACGTAGAACAGTCGTGGAACTGAAAATTGATAAAAGATCCCCAGAGAAGATCAATGAAAGTGATCAATATTTGGAGCGGATCCCAGCGCCATCTAGACGTAGCCTAAGGAATATTTCCCAGGGAACAGACATCAAATGTGTCTGTAAAAAGAAAATTCTCCCAGAACTTTCATATTTATCTTCCCTGACTTTTCCAGGGGTTTTTTTTTAAAAAAAATTCCCTGACCAACGATAAAATTGACATACTGTAAGTCAAAATCAAGCAGTTGGAACACAACTGAACGCATTTTGGAACACAACATGCGTTCCACGAATGAATTATTGCGTTCCATTTCAAAAATGCGCTCCAAAAATTTGATCAATTCTTTTGCTAAAACGCATTTTTGAAGGAACACATTCTGGTGCACATAAGAACACATTGGAACACTTTCTGCAGGAGCATGTGATCACAATTACTACATATTATGCTAAAGTTATTTATACGATTTTGCAAACTGTGTTTGCGTCAATATTTTTCAAAATTAGCATGAAATGTTTTTGAAAATTGCGCTAATTTGTATGCGAAAACGTTCAAAGTTTTGCAAATTTTTATTGGGAAAGCGTTAAAAATTTTGCGAGTTTGTCGTCGAAAACTATGGACAATTTTTCATATTTGACCTCGGAAATCTATTGAAAATGTGCAGATTTGTCCACATCGTAACTGTTGAAAAGTTCCCAACTGTTATTTACTCGAAAAAAAAGTTGAAAATTCTGCGAGTTTTTGCTAGGAAAACGTGAAAATTTTTCGCACCTTTGTCGCAAATTTTTGTAAAATATGTCCTCGGAAAAGGTTAAAAAATTTGTCAATTTGTCCTCGAGAAAATTGAAAAGTTTGCAAATGTATCCTCGGTAAATTTTACAAATTGGTTCTCGGAAACAGTTGAAGATTTTGGAAATCTGTACTGAAAATCTTTAAAAAAAAGTTTGCAAATGCATGGGCCTGGGCTAAACATGTGTACGGATTAATTTTGGATTGTGGCAACATGAATACGTTGAATTACCCTGACTTTTTCAAAATAAATCCTTCTTTTCTGACTTTTTTTTTTAAAAAAAATCAATCTTCCCTGCCTTTTTTTTAACAAAAAAATCATTCTTCCCTGATTATTTTTTTAAAAAAACAATTCTTCCCTTACTTTTCCAGAAATTTTCCATTTCCCTAATTATTTCCAAGATTTTCCAGGCAAATATGTAAATACGTATCTGAAAGATACAGCGCGGGCACCCTCGGCTCGGCTGAAATGGAGCCTCGAATGGAATTAAAAGGCACATGAACAGATCAAACAGAAATTAGCACTCTTTTACCGTCCTTTATCGAGTGCAAATAGGTACTTTGAAATTCATGTCATCAGAATACGAGGTGCACAAAAACCATGCAGCCAAAAATTTCTGCGAAAAAAAAAAAGGTAAAAGTGCGTTTTTCCCCCGCTGTTTCTGCATGCATTATGCGTGTGGGAACATGATCCCACTTCGGCTCAATTTGCACGCAACGGTAATTCCCGCTAAAAATGCTCCGGATTCAATGTGCGCATGCGCGGTAGGCCAACGCACTCGCTACTCTATTAGATATAATTAAGCATTCAGAAACGTGCGCTTTCAAAAAATTGCTCGAATTATCGCCTTCGCTTAGACAGAAAAAAGCTTTCAAAAAAGGAAGATCTCGCATCAATTATGGAAAAAAAAAACCTAAAAAATAAAAGTCGTGCGTGCGGGTCCCCGCTTTTAGGAAAAATGAATAAATAAAAGGAAGAAGATTGGTATCAAATCTAGCGGTCGTAGACACTCCACTCTAGTTAAGGGACCATTCAAAAAGGACATCCTTATATACACTGTAGGGGGTGGACAGGGAGAGGGTTATGACCAACTCGGACATCCACTTAAAAAAAGCCAAGTAAAATCAGTTCCCAAAATAAAAGCAATATCGCGTATTGGAAAAGTCAGTAAACAGGGTACCTCCAGTCCTGCATGGAAAACCTGGAAAGTCAGAGAACTTAAAAACTCGGGGTCCATTCGCTATCATTACATTTTCTAAGTACAAATTTGCAAAATTTTCTTTTTTCTCGAGTATAAACTCGCAAAATTGTCAACCTTTTCCGAGGACATCTTTACAAATTTTTCCCTGCTTTCTCCAGGACAAATTTTCAAAATTTCCATGTTTTCCTTAAGGACAAATTTGCAACACTTTCCGCGTTTTCAAAAGGACAAACCATCAACATTTTCAACTGTTTTCGAGTATAGAGATTTGTAAAATTTTTAACAGTTTGCGAGGAAAAGTTTGCAAAATTTCCCACAGATAATATATATGGACAAATTGGCAAAATTTTCCGAATGCAATTTTTTTTAAAGTTTCGGACGTCCGAATGAGGGGGGTGGGGATCCTGATTGACCGGACACAATGCGGATAGGGAGTAGCCATGGGAGTCCAATTTTGGGCAAAATTTGAGGACGTCCTTTTTGAATGGCCCCTTGCGGAGTCAACAATTTGAAGATTGAGTAAACTACACTTAGTTTAAACTTTTATACAGTATAAACATTTATAGGGCATTAGATTGGGTGAGGTATAGATTTATCGATGACTAGCTACTGTATACGATCGAACTTTCGTTAAGACGAAACACGAGGGACGTCAACATTTGTTCGTTTAAACTTTAAACTGTAGTTCATATTATCGGAAGTCGGAAAAAAACGTGACATCAACGATGTGAAGTAAAGTTCCGTCGAAGTTTCGATGAAATCTCACCATGCGTATATGAATGGGAAGGTGCAGCAACTTTGATCGGCGAATCTATTTTATGTATTGTCTAAAGTTCGGTTTAACGAACGTAGCGTGAAAGCTCTGGAATGCTTTTAAAAATTACTGTTGAATTCGGAAAATGTTGAAAATTTCGCAAATTTATCCTCTGAAATTGGTGAAAATATTGCAAATTTACTCTCCGAAATTTGTGAAAATATTGCAAATTTATTCTCTGAAATTGGTGAACATTTTTCAAATGTATCCCCTGAAATTGGTGAAAATTATGAAAATGGGCCCTGAGCTAACCACATAGAAAATTAATTTTTGATTTGTGACAACATGAATACGTCGAATTTCTCTGACTTTTTCAAAATAACTTATTCTTCCCTGACTTTCCTTATATTTTCTAGTTCCCTGACTTTTCCAGGTTTTCCAGGTGTGGGGGAATTCCAGTTTGGCTAATCAATTTTCATTTCACGAAAAAAATTGTCTTAAGCATAAACTTCAAGCAGTGAGAACGAACATCGAAGAAAAAAATCAAATATTTCAATTATTTTAAAAAAACAAAACACGGGAGTTTTTTGTAGATATTCGCTCGATGGATGTCCACATTCGGAGCTACAATCGCCATGACAACCTAACATTTCGTCACTAAGTAAATGGCCGCGTTACTTTTGTTAATGAAACGGAAAAATCCAGCAGTTTTCACGCAATGTGGACGTCGAACGCAAGCATTAGAGAATAACTAATCAGTCGGCTTTTAATTAATAATTAAAACCAGGGCTCGTCGTTAACGGAAGCACGCAACGACAACGGCGCTCAGACAAAAGGACGGTGATAACGAACGACGATTGAAATAAAAACAGTCGGAAATTAAAACGGACGGAAATGGTGAACAACAAAAACGAAGTTTAAAAGACGAGACAAACGCCAGATGGTGCAACGAACGCTTTCTATTTCCGTCGTTAGCCACTTCCCAAAAACATTAACTTGATTGGTGTATAGTCAGGTGGTGAGTAACTGCAGCGTTTTCAGACTCCCTCGGGAATTAATGAAATGCCCCCTCCATAAACAATTCCAAAAACCCTTCAATTTCACTCGAAAATCCCCATTCGCCCAAGGGGGTATTTCTGCTAAAATTCGCAAAATTCTCAAAATTTCAATTTTTTTTCCATCATCTTTACAAATTTTTCCACGTTTTCTCGAAGGCAAATTTGACAAAATTTCCAAGTTTTCCCGAGAAAAATTTGCTACATTTTCCACATTCTCAAGTACATACAAATCTTCAACATTTTCAACTGCTTTCGAGTATTGATTTGTAAATTTTCAACAGTTTTCAACCAATTGGCAAAATTCTCAACCTTTTCAGAGTACAAAGTTGCAAATTTTTTTAAATTTTCCTTATACGATTTTTTTTAAGTTTCGGACGTCCGAATGGGGGGAGTGGGGGGATCCTGATTGACCGGACACAATGCAGACAGGGGGTAGGGGGAGTAGTCCAATTTTGGGCAAATTTTGTGGACGTCCTTTTTGAATTGCCCCTTATTATGGTTAGCGTAATAGTGATCAAACACCAAATTGTTCAATTACATAAATTTCCCAGAATGCAGGGAGATCAATTTGCAGAATTATCGAATTGAAGTAATTACTAAGACTATTATATAGCTGGGGTCAGTGGAGGAAAAGTGAAATCAATTAAGGGAACAAATTACGTGTACCAATGTCATTTCGGTGAAGATGAGTGACGCCAGGAAAGGTTACAAATTAGAATAAATTTCTGGGATGTACTGTATTTAGGCGAGTTATAATTCGCGCTACGTTTCGTTAAAACGAACTTTAGTCAATATGAAAAACAAACTTACGTTTTAAGGGGGAATTCCCCGATAAAAGCCGCACATTTTCTGATTTTTTTATACTTCGTTTAAGACGAATTACGAATTTTCGCCTAAAACCAATGAATTTTGGATTTCCCTATAGCATTCGCGCTATGTCCCGTTAAAACGAACTTTAGACAATCTGAAGAACAAGTATGTACGTTATAAGGGAGAATTCCCCGATAAAAGTCGCAAATTTTCTGATTTTTTTTAAACATCGTTTAAGACGAATTCGGATATTACGAATTTTCGTGTTTGCTCTTTTCGCTTAAGACGAATAACGAATTCTTTTATCGCGAATTTTCGCTTAAAACGAATGAATTTTCGAGTTCCCTGGCATTCGCGCTACGTTTCGTTAAAACGAACTTTAGACAATATGAAAAAGGTAGGTACTATATGACGGGGAAATGTCCCGTTAAAAGCAGCAGCTCCTTAACATTCATGGAGGTGAGCTAGAATTCCATCCAAACTTCGACTAAACTTCAGTTCTTATCGTTGAAATCACGTTTTGTCCGAATTTCGATAACACGAACTAAGATTTAAACCGACTCGAGTTGACGTACGTCCCTCGAGATTCATCCGACTGTATATTTTCTGGTAACCGCGAGCATAGAAGAACGATCATGTTTGACTAGTTCCGGAATGAGAAAAAGGGGGGAACTTTATCCGCATCGAAAATTGATTTCTTTAGCTCGATAAAATTCGCATCGCATTCATCTATTTCGTCGTTCCTTTTTTTTTTGTCGGTTATAGCGAAGAAGAAAAATGGCATTTTCATAGCGAAAAGTAATTACTCGGTCCATTCGCTTTTTCCCATTTTATTCGCACTTTTTTTTGCTCCATTATTTGGGGGAACGAAACGACTGTCACTTTCTGAGCAAAAATACAAAAACGATGATGATCTATTTCGGAAGTAGAGCTAGAAGCGCCGCTAGGAGATAGACGACTTCGACGCACTTGGAATATTAATACGTAATCGGAAGGCGGAAGTACGAAATTCGATGAATTATAAAGTTTAATGCTCGAAATACCATCGTGTCTAGTCCGCATAAAACGAAGATACTGTATGTCCAATTTTTAATACTGTATATTGTTTTCCAAAATGTTTTCGCATAGCGCCATATAACGGCGCTCGAAATGCACGTACATGTAGTTCGTGAAAACCTTAATTGGGAGGTAAGTAAAAACGCGCTGAAATGCAAAGAACCCTGGTGGAAAGATCACTATGGATCACTATAAAATTCATACTGATATCAGTATAGATATAGTGATGTATAGTGAT
>JAQGAO010002917.1:0-18300 GCA_034697705.1 Ommatoiulus sabulosus
AATATCAATTCATGTTTTTATAGAATTCATTGGAATCTGTATTTCCGCCAGAAAATGGTTTCATTAGTTGGATCACTCGAATTCTTGGATTTAATATACATCGCTGAAAAGTTGTATGCATCACCAACTATGTAAATGGCGTAATAATAAATATTTTTTGACAAAAATACTACTTTTTATTTTACTTATGCGGCGCACAATTTCCATTCCAAAAAATTTCATTTAGAATTTGTTTTGAAAAAGTGGCTCAGAAATGGCGTCAATTTTGTCTTGGAAAAGTGGCTCAGAAATGGCGTCAATTTTGTCTTGGAAAAGTGGCTCAGAAATGGCTTTTCCTATACTACTCTTGCAATATATTAAGGAAATTTCAGAAAAACATGAAATAGTTTACAACTCCATCGTAAAAACCATTAAACAGTCTGATTTTAATAACCATCTTATCAATATTAACTGTATATGCCATGAAGTATTTCAAAATGATAGTATAACTTAGGGCAAAATTTTAACTCTTCTTGCACTTTGTTATCAGATTACAACTCATTACAGAAGCCTTACTTATTTGCAACTGTGTGGGTTATTATATTGGTGACAATGCATCTCAATGGATAGAGAAACAAGGAGGATGGGTAAAAAAATATATATATATATATATAATTAACTGTAAATAATATATATATATAATATAATTAATAAGAAGTCTGCTATATTTTCAGAATTCATTAACATCTTTATTTCCAACTGAAGATTCATGGATAAGGAGATTTCTAAAGAAAATATTTTTCACAAATTGAAATAGAATACAAATGTAAAAAGTCATCTACGTTAATAAAGTTTTGTAAATGTGTATGCTCGTATAATGATGTCAAATTTCAAGCTGTATAGTTTGCTAAAAAGAGGTTGGAGTGAGCCAGAAATGACTTCTCCTATACTACTATTGTTACATAATGATAGCATAATGATAGGTTGTAAAGCGGTCATAAAGTAGTGAAGCTTAAAGAAATTGGAAATTTTCTTCCGAGTATAATTCTTAGCTTCTCGAAACGCATTACAAACAGTATTCTTAGAAATAGAAATAGATTTTTCAAATTCGTCAGATTCTGGTACTACAAATTGACACTATTTTAAGCTATACTTGCTAATTTGTTCCAAGAATCAACCTTGCAGATTTCGAATGAAATACAACCGCCATTTCTCGTTGCACGGTTTTTATGAACGCACATTTTATTGCATAATACAATTGTATTATAAGCCAATATAGACAATCTGAAACTTTTGAACATTATTGTAAATTCAGTACTTATAAGCAGTGGTTTAATGCATCATTTGTCCTACAATTTTAAATGGGTAAAGTCCGTTCTATTTACTATTTATTCAATAGACATTAATAAGTCCTCCAATTTTAAGGTTCATACCCTATATCAGCGTCTTTGGGTGTAACTCAATTCACTTATCGAATATACGTGCACTTAATCTTCATACACAAGGGGTGTTCATTAAGTTTTCGCAATCATTTAAAAAAAATTGAAAAATGGCTGTTTAGATATCAATGAAATTTGTTGGAAAAATTCTTTCGTCATTCCTGAACATACTTCAACATTTTAAGACATTTAAGACATTTTAAGATATGTTTCTCATCTCAGATGAGAAAGTGGCTCAGCAGCGTTTTTTTTAACTTTTGAAGGCATTTCAGGAGCAGAAATGTCTGAAATTTTTAAGGTCCGAGTACTGTCCAAACGTTCGGTCTATGAGTGGACTGAAACCGAAATTTTGTTGAATAATTGATGACGTTTACAAGTATTTCTCTACAAAATTTCATTTAAATCCTTACAGACAATTTTTTTAAATAAATGATTGCAAAAACTTCATGAACACACCCCGTAAATTAGTTGAGGATGTGGAGCAGTTTTATTTGTAGTGTGGACTTGACCTATAGCTGCCACGATCTTCCTAATAGTAAAAACAGCCAAAATTACGAGTTGACCAACCAAATCATTTACCTATTTTACAACATCAATCGAATGCTCGACTGACCAATCCAAAGATGGCCATCCATCACAGAAAAGATGTTAAGTTTCAGAAAGAACGCCTTTATGTTCGTTTATCCTCTCCTTTTCATTGATCACATCTGTCTCTGAAGACGATGAAATCAATAGTGTATTGGATTCGTCATAGCAAGTCGCTAAACAGATTTTGGGTTGGTTTTTTTTTTTAAAGAAATTGCAAAATTCTGATGCTTAGGCTGGTTACCTGGAACTCAAAAGAAATATTAAACAAAAACCTGAGAAATAACCTGATAGATGCTGCATAGCATTAAACTGATGAACTTGGATGTGCAGTATATTTCTCATGAATTATAATGATAAGTGCTGAATTTTACATTTTGATGAAGGTGTTTAAGTTTTTTTCATTTCAAGTATGTTCACTAAGTTCATTCCATAGTCTGATAGCAGCATTACTGCTTATGTGCATTTAATTTATCAATTAACTTACAAAGCACCAAACTGATGACCATGTTGGATGTAATTTCTTACTTATTATAATAATAAATTTTGAAATTAAAAATTTTCAGGATCGCCTGGATCATGTGATGCATCATGTGGTGTTAGTTTTGAGATTTTAATAATCCAGACTGAATGGAATTTTTCTTCATTTTCTTAGCTAAAACAAGTCTGCTCATCATAACAGTTGTTAAGAAAATCCTTTATTTAGAAATATTCTGTGATTTTGACCGACAAAGCGTGGGGAAAAAAACAGTTACTAAAACAATACCAGCGAAAGCGTGATTGTTTTGCAGAAAATTGTTGCAAAAAAATTCCGTAGTCAGCAATTTTTCCACTTTAAATCCTTTTAAATTATGGAAACAAGAGGGCCTCACGCGAGCTTTTAATCAAATTTCAGTCTGCGCCATTTTCCTTCGAATTACTTTGCATAAATTGGCAGTTAAGGGAGTTTTTTAGTGCGCACTGGTCGGATTTTCAAAATTATAATGCCGCTTCGAAAAAAAACCTATAATAACGAAAACATAACAACAGGAGTCAGATTTATGACATCATTTGGGAAAACGTGCAAAAGTTGAGGACAAATGTTTTACGCTTGGGTAACTCAAAATTAAAATAGTCTCCTCGCTTGAAAGTTAATCTCGCACAAAGTAGTTTCAAATACCAGTTCAGAACTAAATTATAAAATTCAGAAATGAAAAAATGATGTGCTTTCAAAGCCATTAGCTTCATACAGGTATTGATTGTTTTGATGACGAATGTTTTAGTGTAGGCGTACATGCCCTGCCTGAATATGTATAAAATATAGAAATGTTAGCCTTACATAATCATAAATTTGCTCGCAGTATAAGTTTTAAATTTTAAGTTGCGGAGGTTTAATTGAAATAAAATTCATTTAACTAAGGCGGAAAATATAAATATAAATTGAAATTTATACTGGATATGGGACCTGTTATCATAAGAATAATCAGAAAGAAAACGTATGAAATATCTTTTCCAATTAAAATCATAACCGGCTAACAAAGTCCACGGGGCATTGATACAATATGTTTGCTTATTTATAGAATTATTTCTAACTTAATAATTAATGCATTGAATTACAGATAATGCATATACAGTACTACAGTACATGGACTTAAAATCATCCCGCGTTTTCACATTTATAAAAATTTGAAAAGTTTTCCTCGTAATATCGTGGATGGATTTTTACAAAACTGACTTAATTATTCTGCATTTATACTTGTTTGATAAACAACAGCCCATCAAAGATGAACTCATTACTGCTGACAAGATAAATGCAACAAAATGTGTCGAATTTTTGCAATATTTTTAAACTTTTTAAAATTTAGTTTGTTCGACCAGCAATGACGAGGGGGCGCAATTGCTACTTTGGGTTTATTGGAAAACAAGATCTAAAATGACCAGTCCAAATAAACTACAACGTTGTACAACATTAACACCCTGTATTATTATTACATTACATTTTACTGGACTATAACCTTTCATGTCATGTGATCAATTGAAATGTAACTTTTGACGATTGCAGAATTTTTAAAAATGTTTTGTTCTACGGTTTACGAGCGAATGAAGACCAACGTAAGAAGATAAAAAATTAAATTTCAGAAACCATTTAATTTCTTCAGTGAAGCAAATCCAAAAATTTTCAACGTCCCCTTTTTTCTGAGAATAAGAAAAAATAATGAAACTGGCACTCTTCGGTGGGAACAAAAGTTTCATTTCTTGAAGAAATTATCAGATGTCGAAGTTCAGCCATGAAGTTGTTGAAATATTCTACTTTATTCAATTCAAGTCGATCTTATCGGTTTATACGCTGTAAGTGCATTGAGAAGCACTCCCGTCAATGTCTTCAAACGAATCACATTCACTGACTATCCGAGATGTTTAGACGTTACTTTTACCGTCGCCTCCGTGAAATGAAAATTAATAGGACACACTCATAATTTAACCATTAAGAGGAGACGAGTTGCTCATATTTCATTTTACTTGACAAGAAATAGCAAGCAGTGCAACATATTCTTCGTAAATTGTTGCACGATTTCGTGAATAAATGGCACATGAATACTTTCACGCCTGCTAGGCACTTTTCCCAACCAAAATTGATTATGCATAAATGAAAGCGTGCATATACTGTAAACTTAAGGGTAAGATCACGTCGAACTCTTATTGCAGACGCTTACCACTCGGCGTACAACTACAAGGTGAGGCATAAGTCTTTCAGTCTTGTTGTGCCTGCTGCCTATATCACCAGCCGACTTGTTCGTAAGCTGACGGCGACAGAATTCGAATGTTCCCAAATATTACAATTTGATTCCATCTCATCACGTTCAGTCCATAAGTTATATAGTATTTTTGTTTGTTGTTTGATCCGAAAACAGACTTATTCCTTACCCTGTAGTTGTACGCAGAGTGCTAATTAGCGTCTGCAATCAGCATTCGACGTGATCTTTCCTTAACGCAGCATTTCGCTTGGTTTCTATGTATTAGCATAATTACACGTGATTGAATGCTATACAATTCAAAGTCTGAAACAAAACTATGCATTATGCATGCTTGCAAAAAATAGACAAATGCCTCATAACTGCCTTACCCTTACGTTACTAAATCTTGTATTAGTATGCAGCGATTTCCATTTCGATCTTAATGACAAAGTCTTAAATTTTGATCGCTGCGTCATTCCTCTTAAAATTCATATGCTTTTTAGTTCTACAAATTTCCTGAGTAGCAAATTTAAAATATCTTTTTAACTTATTTTGTAGTCAGATAAATTACTAATTACGAAGGGTCTTCATTGAGTTACCAAAATCATTTTTCTTTTTTTTTTAACCATCTTTAAACTTTCAACGTCAATTTCTGAACTTTTCAATCCACTCCTAGACCGAACGTTCGGACATAACTCGGACTTTAAAGTGTTACGCCTTTCTGCTCCTGAAATACCTTCAAACGATAACAAAAACCACTGCTGATCGAGCCACCATTTTTCGGACTCCATCTTTGCTTTCCAGTTTTAAGAACGTGCAATTTTTGAAACATATCTTAATTTTAAAATATGTTTAGGAATGGTGGAAGAATTTTTCCAACTAATTTCATTAAAATTCCATAAGCCTTCTTTTTGTGTTTTTTTTAATGATTGCGGAAACTTAATTAACAATTCTCGTACTTTATCCAATATTTAAAATTAACTAAACTGGGCACATACAGTATAATTTCCTAATTGAAAAAAGTCGAAATAGATCTTGTTGCTCTTAACTTTCAGGCAACTTACAAACTAGTCAAGAGTTCAAATAAGTCGACTGCTTTTTGAAAAACAAAAGTGCAGCAAATTGCATAAGCATGCACAGTGGGCATAAACTGAAAATATCGGAGATTTATAGATCTTCGTGTAAGTGTGGCTCACTTTCCAGCATGCGTTTGCGAGCTATAATGTCCATCATAAATATGACATGTTGTATGACAAGACATCAGGTGGCCAATGAAATCGTAGAAAAATGAATTTCTGGCATTTTATAGGAATTGTTCGATGTTGGCATTAAAAGATGACGCGTTTATTAAACTTTGTGATCATGTCAAGAAAATATTACGATAATTCCTACTGAATAAAGCGATATCTAAATATTTAGACATGCCAAAGCAGAGATTGGAATTTGTTAGTATAGATCGAAACATGCATGCAAAACATGTCGCAAAACAAGACTATAACGACTAATTTGGTTAGTCATTAGTCATGGCTCTTCCGATTAGTCTTAATTTAGAATAATAAGACAAATATTTTGCCGATGTTTAGATAATTTTCGAAATTTTTCACAATTTTGCCTATGTCTAAAATTTTAACAAATTCTTGAAAAATCTTCCAAACAATCTAATATCAAGAAAACTCTCGAAGAATTTGCAGAATTGTCGAAAATTCGAAAAACTGTCAAAAAACTCGCCAAACTGTCAACAGATTCGCAAATTAACTGTCAAATAATTGGCAAAACTGCAGAAAATTGGCAAAATTGTTTAAAATTAACAACATTGTAGAATTAAATACTGAATCGAGTTATCTAATTCAATGTTGAATTTTAATAGAAAATATCATAATGTAAGCCAGTAAAATCATTTTTAGATGTCTATTATTTTATACTGTGGCTCATTATTCAGCCATAATCCAGCCATTATTTATATTACGTTGCGTTCACGAGGCACTATCGCCAATCTTTTGAAAATGATCAGAATTTTAAAGATGGTAAACTAAGTCTCGCAGTTACCGGTACCCCCATTTATATATCCCCTCCGTTCTTAACAACTTTTTTTTCCTCCAATTTTCAGCTTCATTTAGGAGCAGCGCACCAGGAAATCAGAAATGGCCGCGTTTGTTTTCCACCCTGATATCTCTCTCCCTGGAGTTCAAATAGGTCATCAGTCGGCCTCTCCGAGGAGTCATCATTGTCAGGCATTCTATCAAATTATTAGAATCGAGGGAGTAGGAACGGTATTCCACAAAAGGCCTATAGACTGCGACTGATAAACGTGAAAACCTTATCTACGTTGTCTCTTTATTAGAGAGGAGTGTTCGGGGTCATGAATAGGGCATTGCCAAAAGAATTACGACTAGGAATGTATTCCAGTTTCTATACGGCTCCGAATTTAATGCAATTCCGACAAAACGAACATAACGTACAAGTACATGTGCGTAATATGAAGAATGTGCCACTGTTCTACGCTCGTATTTCAAATATTGGGCTTGATAAACGACTGATTTGATCCTTATTAAAAAGTAATTAGAAATTTTCCTAATATGCGATGTATGGAGATATAGTGCTTGCATTACGAAATGTAGAGAAATATTTATAAAATAAAGTCGAACCTGGTTACGATGAATCTCTAAGTACGTCAACATTTGCTCGTTTAAACCGTAGTTCGTAACATCAGAAGTCAGGAAAAACATGACTTCAACAATAAAAACAAAAGTTTTATTGAAATTTTGATGAAACCCTACGCTCTAAAAAATGTGAAGTTCATTCGAGGTTCTTCGAAAAAACTCCGCCCCTTTTTTTCACAAAGGTGCTTCGAAACACCTTAATTAAAATGGCGAACACATCAGCATTACGGGCCTCCGAGGAAAGTTCCATAGTTCTAAAGGTTCTTGGAAGAACCTGTTCAGGAATGTCACACCACGTGAAAGCTGCATTCCAAAACCAAAAACTCTCAGGGTTGCGCGCAGTTTCTTTTTATGCGTGAATAGCTGCTATCGTCCTGAAAATGTATAGTTCTGTTTAGATGTAGAACTACTATAGTGTACAGTAAAAACTGAAATGTTTGGCACAGTAATTTGAACGTTTTAGGTTAGATCAGGTTAGGATAGTTTAGGTTAGGTTAGATCAAATTATTGTGCTCATTCAGTTTTTACTCTATGCCATGGAGTAGTAGTTGTACATATCTATAGCACTAGATTTTCAGGACGAAAGCACGGACATGTTCATATTTTAATTAATTCCCGAGACTTTTCTTATATTTGGATGTTTGTTCCAAAATGTGAACGTTGTAGTTCAAATTGCTACTCCGAAGTAGCAATCACGTAGCTACTTCGGAATGGATGATACTGATCGGGTGAAATATTCCGAAAAGAATTGCCTTTCAAAAATTAACCTTATAAGGGTTCAATGTATTGAACCTCTTAAATTTTTTAAAGAACCTTATTTGTGTATTTACAACCTTTAGGACGGTTCTTGAAAAATAACTTTTTTGGGGTTCTTCGAAGTACCTAAAATGGTTCTCCTTGTGTAGCGAAGGAAACAACCTCAAAAAAATTATTTGGCAGGCTTTTTTTACAGTGTACCCCGAATATATAGGATTCTTCGATGTAACGTACATTTTTTTCATTTTGACGAAACGTAGCGCGAATGCTCGGGAACTCGAAAATTCATTCGATTTAGTCGAAAAATTTATAATATCCAAATTGGGAGTTCGTTTTAAACGAAGAAATTACCGTGATTCGTCCATACCCTAGTACTGGTATTGGAATTGAGTTCGTATTATCATAAATTCGGCTACTACAAAATAACGATTCCTCTGTCCAATTTCGGAGTTTGAATATGCGCGTCGTTATCCACCGCTATTATGGACATCCGTGCATTAGCGCAGCAATTATGATCATGTTCATGCGGCGACCTTACGATTCCAATTTCCAATTTCAAAGACAAATGTGGAAGCTAGAGGGGGGCATATTTCCCTCACGTTGTTAGGCCATCTTATTGAATTAATAAAGCCGGGGCATTGCCAAACTTCCATCCCTTCCGAGCATTTATTTTAATGGTCATTCGATACTTCTAGCCAGTAGTAAACCCTTACAGATCCATATAAGGGGCTGGAGCCAACTTTCCCTATAACTTGATTTCCATGCGGCTTCCCAAACTGACCACTCTTGAAAGGCGCGAGTTGGGGGAAAAACGTTTAGTCGC
Source organism: Ommatoiulus sabulosus (assembly GCA_034697705.1). Lineage (NCBI taxonomy): Eukaryota > Metazoa > Arthropoda > Diplopoda > Julida > Julidae > Ommatoiulus > Ommatoiulus sabulosus. Next base: position 8,957 of record JAQGAO010002917.1, read on the forward strand.
ACTAATGCCATCGCATAATTCGATTATTGTACAGTTTGTGCATCTCCATCAATCACGGAAATAAATTCTAACATATATAGCCAGTGACCGTCGTAATAGGGCATCGAGATGAACCCTTATAAGTGAAAGCCGCTTAATCCGATCACACTTAATCCGTTCAGCTATTTTATACTTTCAAAATAATCGGAACAGGTTTTTTCCTATGCTGCTCTATGTAAAAAACAAGCTTAATCCGGTCATCTCATCGCATAATTCGATCAAATTTCCACGTGTCTACATAACGCCAACGTGCGAAACAAGTTTGAGCAGCTTTTTGTACAAGCACGGACACGTTTGGACAACGCGCATGCGTGCATCTAAGCATCGAATACATCGGCGGCTGCATTATTCATGTGGATTTTCTGCGTAGTTATAGAAAAATAAATTTCAGCCGTTGCAGCAAACATGCAACTTCATACACTACTTAAACTTTCTTTTTATAAATATAATTTTAAAAATATGGAAATACATGCATATACGTGCGATTAAATATACTGTATATGTAGGCCTATTTTTCGCCTATTCTGGTCAGCCGCTTATTTCGGTCAAAATCGCTGGAACCAACGTGATCGAATTAAGCGGCTTTCACTGTACAACCTGCGGTAAATGGCCATTCAGGCTGAGTACCCGTACGCATGTAGAGCATACTGTTTATGTCAGGGAATAAACCGAATGTTTTTATCACTAGCCGTGTTCAGCCTTCGATCCAAATGTGATTTATGTGAGTTTTTTATCGACGAATAAGGATGAATTATAGCATACTGCATTCTGCAATCAATGACCATCTTCAGTCAAAGAACTAGAGGAAGATGACCTGCAGATGCGAGACATACGATGTTGCCACTAAGCTCAAGAGGGCGCCACCGTTCAGTAACTTTCAATAGCGACAGCATTTGGCCAAAGCTGACTCATTTCATTACGGTGGATTATGTGATTCTGATACCTCTGATATTAAGAACTCGTTACATACGAATTGCTGATAGTACGAATTCATGCATTTCCAGTCCCCCGCCTCTAAGGAATTGAACGAATAATGTTAGTTTCTTCGTTTATTACGAATTCCGAGTTCGGATATTACAAACTTTCAGCTAAAGAACGGATAGCGCGAACGGAGTGTGCGCGCTACGCTACGTTACGTTAAAGCGAACTTTAACCAATAAAAAAAATACGTTAAAACGATAAAAGTGGCAGCACCCTCCAATTCATATGCGTGGGGCAGGGAGTTTCATCCAAACTTCGACGAAACTGTTCATTCTTCTTGTTGAAGTCATGTTTTGTCTGACTTTTTATGCTACGAATTACCGTTTAAACGAACGAAATAGCGATTCGTCTTAACGAGGTTCGATGTATCCGCAACAATGCGGAGCTTTTTCGCTTTTTACACGTCAGTGACGACACATACTGCAGAGTTGAAAACATTACTGTACATCTAAGTGACTTCAATCTAGGAAATCATGTAGAAATGATGAAATACATGTAAACGTATATTCCGATTATTTCGTTCCGGTTTTGACATTTGCGCGCAGGTACGGTCTCTGTATGAATCATTTCAAATCCATGCACTGCCGTCTCTAGACAGAAATCCGAACGAGAACTGAATATATGGCAAGACAATTTATCGCGAAATTTCGGTTTGTCCTCTTTTGTGTAGCAATACTTCACCTCAACTCATCATCACCTATTCCCATGGACTCGCGGGCTACAGGTACTCGTTTTCCCCGATGTCATAAAGTCTAAGTTGTCACGGTCCGACACTAAGAACACTCGAGAGAATTTTATTTCCTCTTAGTCATTACAGTAAATAACAGCCTGCGCAGAAAGTAAATCTAGATAGCGGAGTTTTTACGTTGAACTCAGTTTCGCACAATATTGGTTCATTTAGACGAGATTCCCCCCGAAAGATGAACAGTAACATTTTATCAAGGTTGCAATATTAGGTGGAGTGCATCACGAATGCAGCCTTAAATGGATTGGTCAGCGTAAGGCACACCCACCGGGTGGAGCCACGTACATGTACAGTATACTGCAGTACACCATAATATACCACATCACAATATTTTTTACAGTTAACTTAGTTTCTGGAAATATTGGAGCAATATAGGAAAATGGGGACTCCGAGGGTGGGCCATGACTCGCACGGATAATAAATAAAATAGACTATTCTTTGCAACTCGAAATTTGGCAACGAGGTTACAAAAAAGCGCGATAAAACATTCGGATGGAATTCAGTTTACTTCAAAACTTTAATTTTGTCCAAAACCATGATTTTGCCATGTTTAAGTTAGAAATTATTACATACTAGGTAGCAAAAGTGACGGAAAGCTGTAAGAAAATTCTAAAACTTAGCACACCCCAATGAGGTGTGCAATCACTTACAGCAACATATCCATGCACGATTGCCTGCCGTCAAGGGGTTATCACTGATTTGTAGCTATTAGGTACATGTAGCTCGGTCAGTTTTGCTTTTCGTACATCTTATTTCTTCTTCAGGGTTCCTCCAAAAATTATCATATTCAACTTCCCTGACTTTTTCAGCTTTTTAAACGAATTTCCCTGACCGACGACAAAATTGACATACACGTACAATGTTATCCACCATTTTGCAAATCGCGATTTGCATGGATATTTTGTAAAATTAGCACGAAAGGCTTTTAAAGTTTTACAAATTTGTACTCGAAAAAGGTTTAATATTTTGTCAATTTGTCCTCAGAATCTGTTGAAAAATTCTCCTCGGAAACTTGAAAATTTTACGAATCTATAGTCGAAAACAGTTGAAAATGTTGGAGATTTTAGCTCGGAAAGCTTGGAATATTTCGAAAGTTTGTCGTCGGAAACAGTCCAAATTTTTCACCTCGGAAACTGTTGAAAATTTAGCAAATTTGTACTGAACAAATATTTTAAAACGTTTTCAAATGGTCCCTGAGAATAACCACGTAGAAGAATTAATTTGGAATTGTGACAACATGAATACGTTGACTTTCCCTGACATTTTTTAAAAATACTTTACTCTTCCCTGACTTTTCCATATTTTCCAGGCTTTAATAAGAAAAAAACTTTGACATTTTAATGACGTACGTTCGCGAGCATTAAAAAATATAATGAAATCACGGTGTATTTGTAGTCCACGCGCCGTACTGCATCTATTGAAGGCGTAAGCTTGTAAAGGACAATTAAGGTTAGTATTAGAATGTGAATGAACGTACAAATTGCCTATTTTATCGTTGCAGTTGCCCACACAATGCAGGATTGCAATATGGGTTTCGCGCCTCATTTGTTCACGATTTATCGTGCCAATAATTCTCCATGTTAATTAGTGCGTGTTTGTGGGCGTGTGTAAGGCATATGATCTAGCAACCTTTACGTAATCTAATTCGCCTTACGAGCCATTGCTAAATTTAGACAAAATTTACACGTGCTAATAATTCCGATGACGTGAAATTAACGCCGTTATGGGCAGCGATAAAATTAATCGCCTTTATAATCTCGGCAACCGGTGAGTGAGCTATAGTGCATGAACTTTACAACAGTCACTACAAATTGAGGCTATAGTGGGAGATATTTGGCGCTTTTCCGCAGAAGGACCTGAATGCTGCTCGTCAATCATTTAAAACTTTCGGTAATCTGGATGTCGTAAGTCACAAATCCACGTACAGTGACATCATTTTCCGACCTGAAATACGCGCGGAGAATTTCCGCAAGCATTTAAAAATATAAAAAACTGCTGTATGAATTTTAATGAAAATTTGGTAGGAAACGCTTTTTATAAAAAAGCCATTTTGGAATTTATATTTTCCCATAATTCTAGCGCTCAACGTCCAAACAGACACTCAACGTTCATTGTCTGTCCATTTCCCATTAACTTTTCAATCCACTCATAGACCGGACGTTTGGAAATTGCTCGGACCTTAAACATTTCACATACTGTATTTCTGCTCCTCAAATTCATTCAAAAGTTTAAAAAAAAAAAAAAAACACTGCTGAGCCACTATCTCCTCAGACTATCTTTGCTTTCAAATTTTTAAACAAGTTCAATTTTTGAAACATATCTTTTTAATCTTAAAATATGTTCAGGAATTATGGAAGAATTTTTCCAGTAATTTCATTAAAGTCTAACAAAAATGATTGCAGAAACTTAATGAACACCTCTCGTAGCTAGTATGAATCTTTGTAATCAAAATCCGTTAATTAACCCAACATTTTGCGAGATGATTCGCACTCCGGATGTAAATTTTAACATTGATTTAAATTATAAGCGCATTGTTTTTATTGTGGTACGTTCTTTGCATCATCTAGTCCGTAGAAGAAAAAGTATTTTCAGAAATCGTACTCCAAAAAGTCAATGTTTGGTAGATAGTCAATATGTAACAGTTGAAGTAGCCTATAATTTAAATAGTTTTTCCATTTCTCAATATCTCTCGTCCTCAGCTCGTTCATTACAGGAATTCACGTGAAATAATACATTATTAGTTGACATTAGTCAGCTTGATATACTGTGTATATTTTACAGCTTCGTTACAACATTTTCAATCGTCTTTAAAAGTTGTTCCAGACTTTGTTACCGTTCTCCGTGGAGCTGTTTTTTTAATATTGTTTAGGATACAGTATATACATTATTTTTTTACTAAAAAATATTTAAGTTGAAAAGGCCCTTGCCATGGCATGGTTCCGGTAAATTGATGATCGACTCTGTGACCATAACAACCACCAAACAATGCATGTAGAGAAGCGCACAAAGATCGATTGATTACACTTGGCCTGGCATTGCCATGGACATTCAGCGAGCATTTGGAGCGAAATATAATCAGAGCCATTTTCGACTCGTTTTCAAAACGATATTCCTCCATTTTGCCTGCGGTTAAAAGCGCGTCTCATCCCCATTATTGCAACTGTCCACTCATTTCTAGCCTCAGGAAATAATGCTTTTTCAATTCGTCTCGGAGATGATATGGATTTTTTTTCTATAGATTTTTTGCTACTTCGCGTCTTCAACAGTGTAGTGGTTCTTGCGGCTTTTTCTTTCATTTTTTATATTACTTGTCAGATTTGACAAAAACGTTCGTCGTGCGATTATTGCGTGCCAAACTAATATTTCCACAATACCTAATCACTAACCAACGCGTGACAATATATATCAAATCCCTCGACTGATCTATTTCCATTGCTCACTCAATCATATACTGCGATGCTTTGTTTGAAGTACCACGTATGCTTTAAATTCGCACAAAATTAATAACAGTTACAACCAGAATAATTAAAAACAGAATTGAAAACAGTTATGAATTAGAAATCCAACAAAAAAGCCGTTTTAGTAATGCATATAGTAATTATTGTATGAGAATAAATCAATTCTACAATTTATATGAAAATTAAGTAGCATTTTAACAAACCAACAGTTTATTCAATTACCTATTACAGCGAAATAGCATAACATGAATAATCATGTACATACCTGAAAGGCATTATTGTCAAATAGCTCAAGAGTAGAATATTTCATTCCTAATGCGTCTAATTATTTCGTTTATTATCTAGCATTACACTAATTCTATATTTGCTCGGGTATGCATGTATACGCTGTTAAATACAACAACGGTGATGAAAAGTATGTTTCCCATGGAGCTTTGTCCCAATCCATAAAACAAAACTATGTTGCACTTCGGAGTATATTTGCCTTTCGGTATAGTTGATTATTTTTAAGCAAAATGACTATACGATAAATAACGCGAACTTATTTACAGGAATCTCGCGTAACTGAAAAACATATAGGCCCATACTAAAAATTCTTAAAACTAAAAAGCATTCTTGGGCATATAATGGTATTAAAGTTTGGATAACGAATGGACAACGTTACCCCAGTTCATTAAGTTTCAATTCGGAATCAAAATAATTTCAATTTTGCAAAATATGCCTTAATCAGAAAATAAATAAAATTTTAAGAAAACTTAAAATTTAACATGCACAGTTTAGTCATGCTTAAAACTTACATGTACGTACAAAAACATGTATACGAAGAAATATACAAAACTCCATACATGATGATATAAATTACTTATAATTAAGCAATATTCAGAAATAACACACCAAAAAGAAAATATGTTTCATGTAGTTTAGTCCAAATTCCGGAATATAAGACATATTTACTAAACATATAAAAAACTTTCTTTCAATAGAGGAGGCCTCGCATAAATTTACCCTTTTTTACCCGTTATTGAAAGAAAATCGTACGATGTAATGCAACTGAAATGTTCGAGATACATGTATAATATTGGAGGAATAAAAAAACGCATTCATCCACTTTCGCGTGGAGAATTGTTAGATTATTTATATGGAGGAATTGTACACATAACAAGTATTGGTTAAAAAAAATACGTTGCACGACAAAGCTTGCCAGGATTTGTAATGCAATACTATATTAGTTGAATTGAGCGTCCCTTGCTAAACCCAAACATAAGACTTATTTATTGACTAAAAAAATTCCTAAGTATTCTATCGAATAAATCGACTGCAATGAATTTTTTATTACAGTGTTTCTTCCCGATAAAAAATTTAGCTTTCTCTCTTTGAACCAATTTCTTTCTCATCTACCATCTGTGAAAAATAAGATCTTTGTTATGTCGAGAAAATAGTTGCCGTAGGCCTAAAACAACTGACATTTGGACAATTTGTAGGGCAAATAAAGAGGTGTACTATCAAAAATAAAGGTTACATTTCTCGCGAAATTTCTCTAATAAATCCCGAAATAAAACGAGTTCAAGTGATGAGAAAAGAACAATGTATAAAGATAAATATAAAATTCAAACTATCTAGGAGATTCTAAAGTTTTTAATATATTGGCTAAATTAGATGCCGCATCAACCGAATTTACTTTGAAATTTAAATCATGCGTGTGCAAAGGTAATGCAATACACGTTCAAAATTAATTACATAGTGTTTCAAGTTACGATGTTTGATGTTGGAATCAAATTGATCAAATAAAATCCTTAGAGATCATAATTAATTTTGCAAACAATGCTACAGTACTCGTTATTGTAGATACAGTTATTGTATTATTGTCGAACCTCGTTATGTTGAATCTCGAGGGAAGTCAAAATTTGTTCGTTTAAACCGTATTTCGCATTATCAAAAGTCAAAGGAAACGCGACATTAAAAATAAGTAGTAAACTATACGTATCTTTTAAGTTTGAATGAAAGCATATTATTGGGAAATTCCCCGCTTTAACCATTTTTCATATTCTATAAGATTCGTTTTAACGTAACATAGCGCGAATGCTCGGAAACTCAAAAATTCATTCGAGTTTTATAACAAATTTTTAAACAATACAGTCGCCAAATTTTAACAGCCGAATTTAAAAGTCGTCTTAAACTTAGAAATTAACATTATTTCGTCTATACCTCAGGACGGAGACCGGAAATGAGCTCGTAATATCAGAAATTCGAATAAAGCGTTTTCTCTACGACTTGCCAAACAATGCTAGTACACTGGAATAAGGTTGATTTTTTTCGGAGATCCATCATTTCGACTGAATTTTCACTCGGGAATTGAGAAGACACTTTAATCAAGCAGCCTCTTTGCCATGGCATCGTTTTATCCGCTTCCTGTTAGTTAGATTCAACTTCGTTTTTGACCTCCATTTGGCAAACAAGGCTAAATTTTCAATCGGGTCTTCGGTTGCCGTGACTACAAATCAATTTTCGCCCAGGTTTATCCTGTTTTTAGCATGTTACATCAATGTGTACAAAGAAAGAAAAACCGTGATACGTTACTTTTTTATTTAACCGATATAATCGCCTTCTACAAAATATACATCATGTACAGCACATCGCAACATTAAGGATCATGATCGGTTGTTGGCAAAGTGACTCGACAATCATGCACTTTAAAAAAAATTAAGGAGCAATGAGGCACATCTACCAACATTACACCACCCTGGAAAGGGGATTATTGAGTGGTAATGGTTAGTTTTACCATTTCTACGCCTTGATTCCTACCCAGATGGAAAAATTACCCCTTTAGAAGACCAACAAAGAAATGAAATTTGCAGCCTTATTGTTTTTTATGAAACCTCGATAGCAGCGTTCAATATCATGCCAAATAACACTATCGCAACACGCAACAAAAGGCCAACCATGTCAGGTACCGATTCACTTAGTAAACTTTTCCATCATTTTTCATTAAAAATATTCATATTGAACCCAATATTCGATGACCTCAGCTTACTTTCTCACTCCATCATCATAGTCGACCCACCATGCAGGAATTGCATTTGCGGTGTAATTTATTTGGGAGCAGGCATTTGCCTCTTCATAGAGGCCTTCGTAGATGTAGATGTATACACCCCAGTATATCAAGAATGATCAACGTTGCCCAGTCAATTTACTTCATTACAAACACCTGCGTGAGCATCATTATATCGTATAGGCCATTTCTCCTTTCCTCCCAGAAATGCAATAATTCACTTGTCAGACATGCATGCGAGAGGGAGAAACTGCCATCTGGAAGTGCTACATTTTATTTCCGGTGCGAGGAAAGAAGGGAGAAGAAGAAAAAACAGATTGGAAATCAATTCGTGTACAGGATGCGACCGAGTTTTCGCCATATACCGAGGCAACGCGCGTTTTGTGATTTTCCCATGCATTTTCCCACAATGTAATTACGCGATGCAAATAATGAATGTAATTAACTTTGTTTTACGACATCAGAAATTTGGCTCATTAAGATTCCCCTTTCCCCGGCGTCGATGGCTGATGTACAGTACGTGTACGATCGTACTGCGTCCAGCGCCATCTATGAGCTTAAAATCAAAGTTGTCGAAAATGCGTAATATATATTTTTGCTAACTTTAGCTAGGATATTGGGTCTGGATAAAAACGACAAAAAGCACGTCAACCGTTTGATTGACGTGAAAAATCTTCTTGTGAAATGGTCTAGCCGCCACCAGTGCAACAACATATCACTGACAAATAAAAATGGAACAGGGTAGCAGCTGTGTCCCATCCCGTTGGAAAGGAGATTAACTATCGTATAGTATCGTTCAATGTGCTTTATTTTGATTGCAAAATACGAGGGGTGTTCATCGAGTTTCCTCAATCATTTAAAAAAACGGCTGCATCTATATATAAAAGGAAGATATGTATGTTTGTGTGTGTGTGTGGCAGGACGGCTGAGAATTTATAAGGCAAAACGTTTTTGCATGGAGCATATGCTCGATTCTGATAAAAACATTCGAGCGTATATACAGGGTGAGTTTTATAACCAGTTCCATGTTTTTATTTGGATTGTGTTAGAGGTAAAAATCTGAGTTTGTGGT
>JAQGAO010002918.1:0-18299 GCA_034697705.1 Ommatoiulus sabulosus
CAGCAGGGTGCACCGATTTCTACGAAGTATGCACGATGGACAAATGGAACAGAATGAGAGCAGTTTTGTACACTCGGAGTACCCCAATGTACTCTTTTTGGACTATTGGAATTCGCCATAAGCCACCATGCTCGGTAACGACCATATTTTGACGTCCCTTGAGATTCGTCTTAAAGAAGTTTAAAACATTACCGTCGAAAAAATTCCATATATAGAGAAGAATGGCGCAGCTGGTAGACCCTCTTAAACGGTTTATTTTGAAAACCGAGGTTTTCAATCACTACCTGTTCATGAACTGTTTGCGTTTTAGCAGCCATTGTCCGAGGACAAAAGAAGGTAACTGACATCGATAAATGCGTCATCAAACTACGAATAAACACGCGTAGTGACGATGTACATACACCAGTTGGAGCTGCAGGGCCTCTTATTAGAGACATCTTGTTTTCTTTTACCAACAAGAACACTGACATCGGGCAAAATGACCCCCCCAAAAAAAATAAAAGCAGGCTAACGGTCTGTCTGCCTTTCTTCCTTTCAAACGTCCTTCTCCTCTTAAAAAACCACCAAACGGCGAGGATTATGTTTCCAGAAACATATTTGCAGTTGACTCATACGATATAATGTTGGCATTAATTGAACTTGCCTGGGCGTAATTAGCCATTGCGTGACGTACGAGCGAGTGAGAGTGAGGGCGGAGAGGGGACATTTCAAAAGTTAGTCATCGTCCATCCGCACCCATCTTTTTTTTTTGCTTGAATAAAGTTTTTTATATTAAAAAAAACATGGTAATTTCCCAGGGTCACAGTCGTGGGAGAAAATGAGGAAGGACGAATATCATCTCCCACTTGCGCTTTTTCGTTAATTGCAATTGCGATGATTGAAGAATTTAATAGAAGAAACAGCTGTTTTTTTTAATGCACTGCGCCTTATTCGTGGTAACTTCTAGTACCTGCAAACTGCGTCAAATTCTGCTCTAAAATCAGCTATAATTGCGTCAAATTCCTCTTCAAACTTGAAAATAATTTCGTCAAGTTTTGGGTCAAATTCTGCTCTAAAATCAGCTATAATTGCGTCAAATTCCTCTTCAAACTTGAAAATAATTTCGTCGAGTTTTGCTTTTAAACTCGACTAAACTTTCGGGAATTTCCACTTCAAATTTGATAAGTGCGTCAATTTCTGCTTAAAATACAAGAATAACTGAATCAGATTTTGCGTCAAAAATTACGTCAAATTCCGCTTCAAACTCGGAAAAAATTACGCCTTTTAAATGTTACGTGTCGCGAGTTCCCCTGTACGATTGCAATTGCTAATAACAACGGTGCTATGCCATGCTGCCTTCTCAAATAATTTTCCGGGCATTTTTGGGTTTTTAACTTTATAGCAATAACGATTAATAAACGAAAATATATTCCATTATCCACGATACCAGGAACAATAATGACCATGTTTTTCGTGTCCAGGTCAACAATATTGGATTTTCGACGCGAACCATCCGCTTCCTGGCTACCCGAAACCCTTGACCCATCTGGGTCTTCCGGATGACATCAAAAAGCTGGACGCCGCCATGGTGTGGGGACACAACAAGAAAACGTACTTCTTCAGCGGCACCATGTACTGGAAGTTCGACGAAGACAGACAGCTGGTGGAACTGGACTACCCGAGGGACATAAGCAACGTATGGTCAGGAGTGCCTTACGACATTGACGCCGCTTTTCAGTCCAGTTCAGGTAAACTCACCAATTTTTAATAACAAATTTTACAAAATAATAATGATAAAAAGGCCTTTGAAGGGCAATCCCACACAAAATCAATTTGCAAGAACTGACTGCTATTCCGCAACCAATATCATTCCACCTTGAGCCATTTTCTCACTGTGACAAACCCTTCATTAGATTTCCACACAATGATCTCAGACATTCATTGATTTTCACAATATCATCAATGATGAACATTAATTGATTTACACGATACCATCGATAATTTACATTGATTTACACGATACCATCAACGATTAACATTGATTTACACCATACCATCAAAAATTTCCACTGATTTGCACGATACCATCAATGATTTACATGAATTCATAACATACCAACAATGATTAACATTGATTTACACAATACCATCACTAATTTACATTGACTTACACGATACCATCAATGATTAACATTAATTTACACGATACCATCAATGATTAACATTGATTTACACAATCCCAGCAATAATTTACATTGATTTACACGATCCCATCAATGATGAACATTGATTTAAGCAATCATATCAATAATTTACATTGATTTACACAATATCATCAATGATTAACATTGATTTACACGATACCATCAATGATTAACATTGATTTACACGACACCATCAATGATTAACATTGATTTACACGATACTATGAATGATTGACATTGATTTACACGATACCATCAATGACTAACATTGATTTACACGATACCATCAATTATTTACATGAATTCACAACATACCATCAATGATTAACATTGATTTACACAATACCATCACTAATTTACATTGATTTACACAATACCATCAATGATTAACATTGATGTAGACAATACCATCAATAATTTACATTGATTAACACATGACCATCAAAGATGATCACTGACTTACCAAGATTACTAAAGACCGTCATTGATTTGCACAACACCATCAATGATGAACATTGAATTACATGTAGACAAGACCATCAAAGACGATCCTTCATCTACTAAAAACATTCATTGACATCAGATTCAATTCCTCATCTTCCGTACCTTTCTTTTCAGGCGACACTTACTTCTTCAAAGGCAGAGCCTTCTGGAAGTTCAACGACGTTCGCATGCGCGTGGACAACAAGTTCCCGTCGCTGTCCGGCCCGTTCTGGATGGGATGTCCGGACAAGAGGGTGTATCCCAACCCCCCTCAAGAGGACCGCAAGGAAGTGGGCGCCACCAACAGGTACACCGAAGTGATGACCGTGAAGGGTGGTGCTGCCAGTTCGGGGGTTAGGGTGCCGCGACTCCCCAGCAGCGCCATCTGGCTGGGTCTTCTTCTGCTCCTGCTCTCGGCATCTTCGCGACTAGTGTGAACGACGAGCTACTCGGGAAGCATCTCTGCGACACAAGTGCAGAAATGACAGTTGTAGCATAATCGGATATTTCGGGGATATACTGAATTCTGCGGCAAGTTTTTTTCTTCTTTGAGTAGTTATACCACGGGTGATTCGCACGCTTCGATTTTTTGTTGATTTTTTTGGTACGACGCTCGCTTCTGTCACTGCTTCAGATTCTTGGAGATTGAATTTCTGGCAGTCTTGAAGAAAGGAGGAGGAGCGTGTGGCCACGCAACCTGAAACGTGGAAGTACGATGGCGGCTAGCGAGAGATCGCTTCTATATACGAGCTAACCGGAAGTGTGCTTAGCAATGTTGCCATTAGGGGTAAAAATACCATCGACGAACAAACGCGTGGGCTCGGCCCTGTACATTTAGCCGAATGATGTAATTCCTACGCAGCGAACATGTTTTACAAATATGTCTGATGTTTTCGCAAAACTTCGAGCGTTTTTCCCCAATTGGTGATCATTTTTTTTTTAAATTTCAAAAGTTTTCCTTGGATGATTTTTCAAAAGTAAAAAAAAAATAAGATATGGTGCCAAACAGAGCGGCCGCCCTGGCACTTTCATGTTCGGACGGTCGAACCTCGTTAAGACGAATCGTATGACAAATAGTACGACAAAAAACATACAGTAAAACATGTTAAGAGTGACAACCAAAAAAAATGCTATGTCGGTCACTGTACACAGGTGGTCACTATACGGAGAATTGTTATGAAGGAAATGTACCCTAGAAAAAACATAACACTAAAAAGCGGTCAACATAAACAAGTGGTCACCATTCCAAGGTGTTCACTTTTCCAGGTTTTACTGTAATTCATTTCTTTATCTCAAAAAATTCGTAATATCAGGTTTCGTAATTCGTCTTAAACGAAAAAAAATATTATTCATCCATATACCCTAGGACGTGGGAACTGGAAATGAGTTCGTACTTTCAGACAAATTCGTATAAAGCGAGTTGTTTTTGACGAGGTTCCGCTGTAATTTTTTTTTCAATCAACGGGATGCTCGGGCATAATGGTCAAGCACCCTATCGTTTAGACGCCAAATACACGATACTGCACTTCGAAAAACACGCTCGATGATAATATCGGCGTTGTTTTCGGATGACTCATTCCTTGCGTTGTTTCCCAGAAACTGTATTTTTTTGTGCGCGTCGTTGGCCGTTACCATTGGCAACGGTAGCGAAATAGGCATGTTTATGTAACGCTGAAATTAGGGCATGGGGGAAATTTACGACCCAAAAAGTGGGGGAGATGCCGGCTCCACCGATCCCCCCACCCCCACTAAACAGACCGTTAATTTATACAGGGTTTTTTCATTTGAAGGCCACTCGAGCTGCTGCATTACTTCACTTTTCGAAACGTACTTCACGATGCGATTTGAATACCACCAGCCGATATACATGTGCAGAGTGCGCGTAAAGTCTGTCAGGGTTCTCCCAGAAATTTCATTTTCAACTTCCCTAACTTTTCCAGGTTTGAAAAAATTTTCCCTGACAACGTGAAAAATTGACATATTTTCCAAAATTGACACTGGAAAATATTTTTTTAAATTTACTAACGACAATTTTGAAAATTAACGTGGAATTTTTTAAAAATTTAAAAAATCTGCATGAAAATGTTTTAAAAAAGTGACAATTTTGTATTCGGAATATGTTTGAAAATGTTGAAAATACAAATTACTCGGAAAATACTCGGAAAACGTGGACAATTTGCAAATTTGTTTTTGGAAAAAATGTGAAAAATGTGCAAAATTGTTGTCGGAAAATGTAGAAAATGTTGCAAAATTGACCTAGGAAAATATTATTTTCAAAATTCACTAACGACAATTTTGAAAATTAACATAGAATTTTTTTAAAAAATTTAAAAATGTGCATGAAAATGTTTTTACAAATTTGACAATTTTGTATTCGGAATATGTTTGAAAATGTTAAAAATTTGTTCTCGGAAAACATGGAAAATTTGCAAATTTGTTCTTGGAAAATGTAGAAAAGTTTGCAAAATCGACCTATAAGAAATTATTTTCAAAATTCCCTAACGATAATTTTGAAAATTGACAGAGAAATTTTTTTTAAAATTTAAAAACGTGCATGAAATTTTTTTTAAAAATTTGACAATTTTGTATTCGGAATATGTTTTTGAAAATGTTAAAAATTTGTGCTCGGAAAACGTGGAAAAGGCGCAAATTTGTTCTCGGAAAATGTGGAAAATGTGCAAATTTGTTCTGGGAAAATGATGAAAATTTTGAAAATTTCTACTCGGAAAATGGGCCCTAAGCTAACCATGTAAAAGTATTAATTTTGAATCGCCATGACTGCGTTGAATTTCTCTGACTTTTTTTTAAAATAAACCATTCTTCCCTGACCTTGCCATTTCATTTTCAAGTTCCCTGACTTTTCCAGGTTTTCCAGGTTTGGGGGAACCCTGGTCTGTTATAGTGTACTTTATTTGATGCGACGGAAGTTCGCATGTTCGTTATTTATTTTTTCAAAAAAATATAAATAGTTCGTTTTGCACCTGGCCTCGTTCAGCTATATTTAAACGCGGAAATATATTTTTTCTAGCCTCTTGCCAAAGGCTCCACTCATTCATTATTCCTTAACGAGACCAAGTTTGAAAAAATGGCTTCAAAATGACTCATATTTTCATTCTTGGTTTAACTCGAAGTAAAGTAAGGAACATTTTCTTGAAAATTTGTTCGTAAATGTTTAAATACTCTCGAACTCTCAATTTACGTACATAATGCAAGGGTTCCCCCAGACCTGGAAAACCTGGAAAAGTCAGGAAACTTCAAAATGTATGGAAAAGTCAGGGAAGAATGATTTGTTTTTGAAAAAGTCAGGGAAATTCAACGTAGTCTAGGGCCCATTTGGAAACATTTTTACATTTTCCCAGTACAAATTTGCAAAATATTCCACGTTCTCTTTGTACAAATTTACAAGATTTTCAACAGTTTAGGAGGACAAAATTGCAAATTTTTTCGACGTTTTCAGAGTAGAAACTTGCAAAATTTTCTACGTTTTCCGAGTACAAGTTTGCAAAACTTTCCGCGTTTTCCAAGTACAAAATTTCAAAATTTTCCACGATATCTCTTTGTTGAACAAATTTACAAAATTTAGGACAAAATTGCAAATTTTTTCGACGTTTTCAGAGTAGAAACTGGCAAAATTTTCCACGTTTTCCGAGTACAAGTTTGCAAAATTTTCCGCGTTTTCCAATTACAAAATTTCAAAATTTTTCACGATCTCTTTGTTGATCATATTTACAAAATTTTCAACAGTTTAATCTGAGGACAAATTTGCAAAATTGTCCACGTTTTCCGAGGACAAATTATCAAAATTATCCACGTTTTCCAAGTACAAAATTGCAAAATTTTCCACGTTTTCCGAGTAGAAATTTGAAAAATTTACCACGTTTTCCGAGGACAAATTTGCAAAATTTTACACGTTCTCCTTGTACAAAGTTACAAAATTCTCCACGTTTTCCGAGGACAAAATTGCAAAATTATCCACGTTAACCAAGTACAAAATTGCAAAAATTTCCACGTACTCTTTGTACAAATTCACAAAATTTTTAACAGTTTCTGAGGACAAAAATGCAAAATTTCCCACGTTTTCAGAGTACAAATTTGCAAAATTGTCCACGTTTTCCGAATACAAATTTGCAAAATTTCTAAATTTCCGAATCCAAAATCCAAATCCGAATCCAAAACGTCGTACATTTTTCGAATACAAAATTGTCATTAGTAAATTTTGCAAAATATTTTTCTGTGTCGAGTTCCCAAAAAATATGTCAATTTTTGACATTATCATTGATCAGTGAAATTTTTTTAAAACTTGGAAAAGTCAGGGAAGTTGAAAATAAAATTTCTGTAGAAAATGTGTTCGCAACTCGAAAGATTTTTTTTAAATAAAAAAAAAATATCAATTCCTTCCAAAATATTTTTAAAAATATTTTCCTGTGTCGAGTTTCCAAAAAATATGTCAATTTTTGACATTATCATTGGTCAGGTAACTTTTTTAAAACCTGGAAAAGTCAGGGAAGTTGAAAATGAAATTTTTGTAGAAAACGAGTTCTCGAATGATCATTTTTTTTAATTAAAAAAAATGTCACCAATTCCTTCCGAAATTTAATTAATCTCGCGTTTGAAGAACTTGATTAATAAACATGGACCTGTTTGCACAATTGAACACGTGTTCAAAAAAGAAGGGGTGAGGGGGGTTAGGATGACGTCACGGCGTCATTGTGTCACTGGACGAATATCATTTCCGGTTCCGAGAAAAATTCCATCGACCTACATTCTCCTCTAACCTCAAATGAAAATAGCTAAAAGGGGGCTTCCCGTCATGCAACGCTGCTACGAATGCACTCAAGCTGAACAAACAACGAATTACTCACTCACTCATTCTCTAGAGGGGCCGTCCGAAAGGGGCTGGAAAATGCTGGAAATTTCCAGAAGGAACTCCTCAAATAAATTAATAAATTATCACTTAAACGATTTAAAATTCGGATTCAAATTGTTCCATTAAATGGAACAATTTAATCGAATGTAATCGATGTAATCGAACAGCCAGGGTTCCACCAGACCTGGAAAAGTCAGGGAACTTGAAAATAACATGGAAAAAGTCAGGGATCTTGAAAATAACCTGGAGAAGTCAGGGAATTCAAAATTCAATTCAATACAATACCCTACAGTCAGCAAGTAAATGCCATGTGGTCGAAAAAATGGTTTATTTTGAAAAAGTCAGGGATATTCAACGCAGTCATGGCGATTCCAAGTAGAAATTTACAAAACAATTTAAACATTTTCTGAGTACAGATTTTAAAAATTTTCCACGTTTTCCGAGTACAAATTTGCAAACTTTTCCACGTTTTCCGAGTACAAATTTGCAAAATTTCCCACGTTTTCCGAGTAGAAATTTGTAAAATTTTCCACGTTTTTGGAGTACAAATTAGCAACATTGTCCACGTTTTCCGTGTACAAATTTTCAAAATTCTCTAGGTTTACCGTGTACAAATTTTCCACATTTTCCGAGGACAAATTCGCGAAATTTTCCACGTTTTCCGAGTAGAAATTTGCAAAATTTTCCACGTTTTCCGAGTACAAATTAGCAACATTGTCCACTTTTTCCGTGTACAAATTTTCAAAATTCTCTATGTTTACCGTGCACAAATTTTCCGAGGATAAATTTGCGAAATTTCCCACTTTTTCCGAACACTTTTCCAACGCAATTTTTTTTAAATTTTTTAAAAAAATTTGCACGTTAATTTTCAAAATTGTCGTTAGTAACTTTGACAAATTTGCGAAATTTCCCACTTTTTCCGAACACTTTTTCATCGCAATTTTTTTTACATTTTTTAAAACAATTTGCACGTTAATTTTCAAAATTGTCGTTAGTAAATTTAAAAAAAAAATATTTTCCAGTGTCAATTTTGGAAAATGTCAATTTTTCACGTTCACGGTCAGGGAAATTTTTTTAAAACCTGGAAAAGTCAGGCAAATTAAAAATGAAATTTCTGGGTGAATCCTGTTCCATGAAATGTAAGGTATTTTTTCTACATTTTTATAAAGCTAGGCCAAGAGTCCTTTTCAGTGGCGCTATCCATTGGCCGAATTTTGCCCATTTTTAATGTTTGCGTTTTTCATCACTAGGAGCGCTGTGTCTCTGCGCATGCGCGTTAAAATAACTGAAAAGGACTATTGAAAAACCCCTTTGCTTTAGGCAAACACACAATACACAAGCGCAATGCTGTTTTTTGATTAAATCAAAAGAGGCATTGCTTTGGAAATGAACTCAAAATGTCCTCATTTAACCTCAAGATGGCGTCTTAATGGCGTCGTAATCCGAGAGTTTCATATTAGTTTCCAGTCCGCTAATTTCTAACTGAATTTCGGATGAGATTACTCGGGAAGTTTACTGACATTTCTACTTCATTTTCATCAAAATTAAGTACATGTACAACGGAGTTCTCTTTTCTGTTATTATTGTTATTGGACGCCATGTTGGGAGGCCCAACCCTTTTTTTTTTGTTTCTAATTGGATTTCCGATACGTGCCTTTTGTTTTTAATCACGTTCACTTTCTGGGTCAACATCCGGGGTCGTTTATTGACATTCCAGAATGGGAAAACCCACTTCCTGTTTCAAACCTCGCGGGTCAAAGGTCAATTATTCGAGCCAATATGTCCATAAACATGTACAGTGGAACGTTATTAATAAAAGAATATAACTCGTTTAATACGAATTTCTGTTATTACGAACTCATATACGAATATAATGGTAATTTCTTCGTTTATGACGAATTCCTAATTCGGATATTACGAATTTTCCGATAGAATGAAAGATTTTTTGAGAAACAGTCGTTTTATATGAATTTCTGATAGTACGAACTCATTTCCGGTCCACGCCCAAGAGCATGGGGCCGAATAGAATGGCAATTTCTTCGTTTATGACGAATTCCTAAGTCGGATATTACGAATTTTCCGATAGAATGTAAGATTTTTTGAGAAACAGTCGTTTTATATGAATTTCTGATAGTACGAACTCATTTCCGGTCCACCCCCAAGAGCATGGGGCCGAATATAACGGCAATTTCTTCGTTTATGACGAATTCCGAATTCGGATATTACGAATTTTCCCATAAAAGGAATGATTTTACAGGTACAGTTGAGCTTCATTCGTTTAAGAAGAATTCGTTTTATACGAATTTCTTCTATTGCAAACTCATTTCCAGTTCCCCGTCCAAAGAGCATTCCAAATTCGGATATTACGAATTTTCCTCTAAAAAGAATAATTTTTCGTGTTTACGAACAATTTATTGAATTTAGTGAAGTCTCATTCGTTTAAGACGAACTCGTTTTATAAGAATTTATGCTAGTACAAACACATTTCCAGTCCCCGTCCAAGGGCTTTCCGAATTCGGATACTATGAATTTTCGGTTAAAACGAATGATTTATTTTTTCGATTTTCCGAAAATTCGCCCTACGTGACGTACATTAACTTAGGTTGCAACGAAATATAAAAATAACGAACTTTACAATGGGGAATTCCCCGATAACCCAAACTTTTTTCATGTCCCATATATGAATGAAAACATAACTGATACATTTTGTTTCTTTTTCTGTCACCAGTTGGCGCCAACGACGACGATGTGATGAGTGACACTGTGGAGAAACCGGCCAGTCACGTGCCCATCATAGTGACCAAGCCGGACAAGATCTACGTGGAGATCGGAGGAAAAGCAAAACTCATGTGCAAAACAGAAAAATTGGGCAAGTATTGCACCCTATGTGCCTTAAATTGGGTAGAAAACTAGACATGTCCATACAGTAACTTAACCACTAGGGGGCTAGGAGGTTGGGCTGGGAAGGAGGGGGGCCTAACAGTTTTAAAAAACATTGTATTTTCGATGTAATTCGAGAATTTTCATGTAAATTTACGATGTTTTTTTTACACAAATTTGAGAATTTCTATTTTAAAAACTTTGGTTTTTTGTTTTCAAAACTGTACAATTGTTTTTCTTTTAAATTTGCGTTTTGTTTTATTTTTCTTCGAAACTTGCGAATTTAATTTTCCAAAACTTATTTGCGGTTATTTTTCGAAAATCGGAAATTTTGTAGTTTTAAATTTGCGTTTTTTTTTGTTTTTTTTTCAAATTTGCCATTTTTTTTTTCAAAATTTTTGTGAATTTAATTTTCGAAAATTTGCGAATTTAAAAAATTGCGATATTTGTTTCCAAAACTTTGCGGGTTTTTTCTCGAAAATTTTAAAATTGCATTTTATTATTTGCGATTATTTTTCAAAAATCGGAAATTTTGTTGTTTATAAATTTGCGTTTTTTTTTTTTCCAAATTTGCCATTTTTTTTTCAAAAATTTGTGAATTTAATTTTCAAAAATTTGCGAATTTAGTTTAAAAAATTGCGATATTTTTTCCAAAACTTTGCGGGTTTTTTCTCGAAAATTTTAAAATTGCATTTTATTATTTGCGATTTTTTTTCTCCATATCTTAAGAATTTCCATTTAAAAATTTTCAATTTTTTTTTTTAAATTTGCGATTTTTGTTTTCAAAATTTGCATTTTTTTTATTTTTCTATTTTAAAAATTTCCTAATGAAAAATTGGGATGAAAAACCATTTTCAAAGTTAACTTCAAAGTTTACCAATTTTTCCATCAAAATTGGCAATTTTATTTTTCGATTTGCCAATTTAAAAAAAAAAATTGCCAATTTATTTTCCACAATTTTCTAGCTCCAAAAAAACTGCGAAATTTTACACCAAAGTTTGAGCAGTCCATACATACATATGTTTATATTTGAACAGTTTTTGTTACTCACGCATGTAATGGTCCATGTAAATGTCTTTCATCAAAACTTTCCGATTCATGTAGGGGACAACTGTTATAATGCCATTTCAATGTCATTTTTCCAGATCCCTACACCCTGATGTGGAAAAAGGGCGGCGAAATCCTGACTGTCGGAGACCAGAAAATGTCCACCGATGACAGAATCGAGCTCGAGGACAAAACTAACCTGGTGATCAGCGACATCAATGAGAAGGACATTGGCGAGTACAAGTGCGAGATCAACACCAACAAGAAGGACCAGAGTGTGTCCATCGTGCACAACCTCATCATTAAAAGTAATTTCATTTTCAGAAGAGAACCTCTGAAGTAGCCTACGTGCATGACCAGTGAAGTCAGATCACTCCTAGACTCGAGCACTCTAGTTGTGGTCAATGACAGACAAGTGGGTTGGTTGGGTACGTGGAATGGGAAATTTGCTACAAATGCTACTTAAGACTGAACAGCATCCACAAAATGACTCTTAGGAGGACAAAATAGGGGACAGGAAGTATTCAAGAGGGAAGTAAATAAGTTCCAATGTGTCTGAATTGTTTCGGGGAACTTGCCGGAGCATTTGTCTGGAAAGTACTTTAAGCAAACCCCCCCAAAACCAAAGCCAGGACTTTTAATCCATGTTTAGAATTAGTCTCTCATGATCGGTGCATGAGATTGATGTTTGGTCATCTCCAGAGATCTTAGAGTCTACGAGGACTCTTTCTACAGAATTATAAGTCCTTGGACTTGGGGCATGCATGGCCATTCCCTGATGGCGCTGAGGGTACAAGGTCCCAGTGAACAGAGAAGTCTGAGTCTATGACAAACTAAGGCCCAACAAAATCAGAGTAAAGTTTGGTCATCTCAAAGGATCTTACAGAATCTACGAGGACTCCGAGAGGCTCTTCCTACAGAGTTCCAACTCCTTGGACTTGGGGCATACATGGCCATTCGCTAATGGCGCTGAAGGTACAATCTCCCAGTGAAGAGAGAACTCTGAATCTATGTAGAACTAAGGCCCAACAAAATGAGAGTGATGTTAGGTCAACTCAAAAGATCTTACAGAGTCTACGAGGACTCCGAGAGGACTTTTCCTACAGAGTTATATAAGTCCTTGGACTTGGGGCATGCATGGCCATTCCCTGATGGCGCTAAAGGTACAAGTTTCCAATGAAGAGAGGAGTCTGAATATATGACAAACTAAGGCCCAACAAAATGACAGTGAAGTTTGCTCATCTCCAAAGATCTTACAGAGTCTTCGAGAACTCCAAGAGGCTTCTTTCTACAGAATGATAAGTCCATGGACTTGGGGCATGCATGGGGCAAGCGCTGATGGCGCTGATGGCATAACGTCCCAGTTAACAACGAACTCTGAAAAACTAAGGCCCGAGAAAATCAGAGTAAAGTTTGGTCATCTCAAAAGCTCTTCGAGAGTCTGCGAGAGCTCCGAGAGGCCTCTTTCAACAGTTTCTGCGCCTTGGACTTGAAACATGCATGGCCATTCGCTGATGGCGCTGAAGGTACAAGTTCCCAGTGAAGAGAGAAGTCTGAATCAATGACAAACTAAGGCCCAACAAAATGAGAGTGATGTTAAATCAACTCAAAAGATCTTACAGAGTCTGCAAGAACTCCGAGAGGCCTCTTTCTACAGAGTTCCAACTCCTTGGCCTTGGATGCATGCATGGACATTCGCTGATGGCATAAGGTCCCGGTGAATAGAGAAGTCTGAATCTATGACAAACTATAAGGCCCAACAAAATCAGAGTGATGTTTGGTCTTCTCCAAAGATCTTACAGAATCTACGAGGACTCCGAGAGGCCTCTTTCTACAGAGTTTTGACTCCTTGAGTTTTGCATGGCCATTCGCTGATGGCATAAAACCCGAGTGAACAGAGAAGTCTGAATCTATGACAAACTAAGGCCCAACAAAATGACCAGTCTAAAGTTTTGCCGGCCTCTGTTACCGATTGAACGAGCAATGCAGGAAGTTCCTTCAACATCGAGTTGACTAGCTTTACTCGCTTGGACAAATCCTCCAACAAGGATTACTTTAACTGCATATAATGTCCACAATCATGGAGTTGAGACATCTGCATGCGTGGGCTTGATGGTGGCATGCCGCGTAGTTGTAGAGTGTATTGAGGCGAATCCATGTGTTTGACTAATTGGTTGTCTAATATGAAACAGTTCCACCTCGGATAATTAAACCCGAACCAAAGGAAGTGGACTTGGAAGTGAATGAGGGCCAAACAATCACGCTAAGGTGCGATGCCGCTGGCTATCCAACACCATCCATCCTCTGGAAAATTGAAGAAGTAGGACTTCAAAGTCACGCAACATGCGCAGCAAAGAAAAGTCATGTTAAGATCTTTGTCAGACTAACAACATTTTCCATAATGGAGCCAAAATGGTAGACCTTTGACAGGTGACACTGTTCCCCCGACCTGGAAAAGTCAGGGAAATGCAACTTGTTAATGTTATCACAATCCTAAATTAATGTTTCCACGTGGTAAGCTCAGGTCGCATTTGCAACATTTAAAAATTTTCCCAGTACAAATTTGCAACATTTTGGACAGTTTCCGAGGACAAATATGCAAAATTTTCATTGTTTACCGAGGACATATTTACAAAGTTTTTCAACCTGTTCCGAGAATAAATTTGCCAAATTTTCAAAAGTTTCTAAGGACAAACCTGATAAATGTTCCACTTCTTCTGAGTACAAATTTGCAAGAAATCTTGCACTAATGCCTTTTCCAGTACAAATTTGCCAAGTTTCCAACAGTTTCCGATGTGAAATTTGTAAATTTTCAACAGTTTCCGAGTTGAAATTTAAAATTTTTTAACAGTTTCCAATGGGAAATTTTCAAAACGCTCAATAGATTCCGAGAACAAATTTTCTACATTTTCCCAACACAAATTTGCCAAATTTCCAACAGTTTCCGAGTTGAAATTTGTAAATTGTTTAACAGTTTCCAGGATGAAATTTTTAAAATTGTCAACAGTTTCCAAGGTGAAATTTGCAAAATGCTGAACAGATTCCTAGAAAAAATGTTCTACATTTTCCCAATACAAATTTGCCAAATTGTCAACCTCTTCTCATGCTAATTTTGCAACACTTAAAACTTTGTTTTTGTTAACTTTAAACAATTTTCAAAATTGTCATTAGCAAATTTTGAAAAATCTTGAATATTGTCCTGTATCGATTTTGCAAAATTGTGGATAACATTGGCATATGTCAATTTTGACATTGTCATCGGTCAGGGAAATGCGTTTAAAAACCTGGAAAAGTCAGGGAAGTTGAAAATAAAATTTCAGGGGGCACCCTGCTATTGAACTACCATTGACTAGCAACTCTTTGATCTTCCCACATGTTATCTACCACCATTTACCATTGATTAGAAACTCTTCCATTGGGAAAACTAGCATTACCGATGATGGACAAATCGATGACAGTCCTTAATTTGGCCAAACAATTGTAACTTGGAACAGCAGTTTTCATTTTGTTGTTTGGACTGTCACATTACAAGTTTCATTTAGTTATTCTGACAAACATCTCGACAGGACTGATCAATGACATTGCTGACGAGCTGATGGACAGCTCCTTAAGACACTGAACAATTTTCTGCCATGACCCTTTGACTTTCCTGACTGACTCCTGTTGCCTGTGTTTCAGGATTTTGACTTGCCGCCGACTTCGACTGGGGTTATAGGTGACAACGGAAGGATGTTAGAATTCAAAAGTGTCCAAGGGACGGACGAAGGTCAATACGTGTGTTTGGCTGACAACGGCTCCAAGAACGTTGACAGGAGGGTCTTCAGGCTGAAGGTGTTTTGTAAGTGAGGGGTAGAGCTAGGCCAATGAGCTCCAAATGTCCAATAAGAGGATTCCAGAACTAGTGGTCTTACCATGAAAAATGTCAACTTTCAGACAAACCAAAAATAACGATCAAACCGTTGCTCTTGCCATCAGGTGGCAGCACGAATTTGGATCTGAAGTGCATTGTCAAAGCAGAACCGCAAGCTGAGGTACACGGATGTTGCATGAGTAAACAACTGACCACCATTGCTTTTGACATTGTCCCGTATGAACCTGGGAGGGGGACAACCGTGTAAATGTTTACGATGTATGTTTAGTTGTAAATCTTGTCACTTCAGACATTCTGACACTCTGAAATTCTGAAAAAATTGAAAGAAAATGGTGACAGCGAAGTCATGGACTTCCCTGACTTTTACAGGTTTTTAAACCAATTTTCCTGACCATTGACAATGTTAAAATTTACATATGCCAATGATATCCACAATTTTACAAAATCTACACAGATCAATATTCGATATTTTGCAAAATTTACTTATGACAATTTTGAAAAACTTTGAGAAATTTTTTGGCAATTTGACAAATTTGAATTTGAAAAATTGCACTCTGAAAAGGTTGAGAATTTTGCCAATTTCCCCTTGAAAACAGATGCAAATTTTTGCATTTTTGTGCTTTGGAAAAGTTTGGAAATCTTGCAAAATTATATTACGAATAGTTTGGAAATTTTGCTAATTTGTCCTCGAAAACTGTTGAAAATGTTGCGAATTTCACCTTCAAAACAGTTGAAAACTTTGCAAATTTGTGCTCTGGAAAAAATCTTGCAAATTTATATTACGAAAAGTCCGAAAATTTAACAAATTTGTCCTCGAAACTGTTGAAAATTTTTCATATTTCTATCGGGACACTGTTAAACATTCTCAAAATTCTCAAAATTTTACCACGTAGAAACAAATTATTTTTGGATTGTGATAACATTAATACGTTGAATTTCCCTGACTTTTTTCTAAAATAAGTCATTCATCCCTGACTTTTCCAGACATTTTCAAGTTTTCCAGCTCTTGGGGAACCCCGGTGTGTATTTAAAACGTCCAAACTCACGGATGTCCTTCTCCCATTCAAAAATCAGATTGGACCTATCTTAACTTATAGAATGGACGTTATTCAGAATTGGTCACCTTCTTTGGATCATGTGATTTTTATGTTCCTTTCATTTCATTCTTTTCATCCATTCATTTTGAACCAAAGACATCAACCGCATGACTTGACTAAAGATCCGTGACATAACTCCGAATAACGTCCAGTGACTGGAGCGAGTCGTAATAAGTGACAATTGTTTCTTGTCACAAATGGCACATTAGATCAAGTGGGAGGTCAATGGGACAGATATTGCTTCTGGAAATAGGGACCTCAAACGCTATCTCATCAAATACAACCAAAAAGATCAGATGATCTCCCTAAAGATTAACGACTTCCAAGATCAAGACTTTGAGAATTACACTTGCGTAGCCTCCAACAAAATGGGAGAGACGAGGGTGGTTGCGGAAGTTCAAGGTAAACTGAACGGGAGAAACATTTTTTATCCAAGGTCCAATAACCCGAAACAGCATCTTGCGGAACCTTTACGAATGCCGTAACTTCCTTTGACCATCCTTTGCTATAGTCTAGCAATCTTGAATGCAAATTTCTCTGGAAAAGGAACCATTTCTATGCATTGGCCATTGTCCTACTCTTCTTACCTTCTCTTACCACATGCCACCAAAGAGCCCTGAAGCATTGATGAGGGCTATCCGCAATGGTAAGTCTGTCAAAGACAAACTTCTTCGGGCAGATCTTGCGATGCGGCAACATCTCTGGCACGGTCTCAACGACCCAACTTGTGCTTGCGGATGCGGCAACATCTCTGGACAGAATGTGAAGTTATCAAGAAATAAGCATCTGAAGAGCTGAAAAATGTTCTCGAGTTGTCGCGATGTGGCAGCATCTCAGGCACGGTCTCAACGACCCAACTTGTGTTTGCGGATGCGGCAACATCTCTGGACAGAATGTGAAATTATCGAGAAATAAGCGCCTGAAGAGCTGAAAAATGTTCTCGAGTTTATCTTTGAAATGCTTTACCATTGCGGATGTCAACTAAAACAACCAAGATAGAAGGAATGCTTAGCTAGGTCTTCGGTTTTAGAAGTAGACCAGAAGTAGCTGGTCAGCCCAAACACTGACCCGCATGACGATGGATGCATCTATCGCATTGTACGATGACTTAATCATTGTTGACCAAAGGAATGGCTTTAGTGACTTGATCCACCTCCTTGCTAACCAGTACACTTTTGGATATGGCTTTGCATAAGTGCAATAGACTCTTGATAACTGGATTATTTTGCTGAAAAAAGGTACTTTATTCGCTTAATTTTTCATAAAGTACAATCCATTCTTTGCATTTTTAGAAAACAAATTTTAAATTGTTTATTTTAG
The DNA here is from genome assembly GCA_034697705.1 of Ommatoiulus sabulosus. NCBI lineage: Eukaryota > Metazoa > Arthropoda > Diplopoda > Julida > Julidae > Ommatoiulus > Ommatoiulus sabulosus. The sequence goes on from JAQGAO010002918.1 coordinate 17,749, forward strand.
AAAAAATGTATGATAATTCAGAAAACTGAATTCTTGTTTGATAAAAATCAACCATTTCAAAAATGACCGTGTAAATACCCGCTTTGGTTAATCCAACTCTGGATAATCAGGAGTCTACCGGCATATGCGAGGACTTATGCAACTATAGCTTGTCTTGACCAGTTTCCTTCATTCCATTGACTACTTCCTACTAACTTGACTTGTTCCTTCCTTTTTGTAACAATTTTTGACTCGTATATGTTCAAGATGTTCGCCTGGAAGCGAGACGGTGCTGGTGCTGGCCTTCAGGAATCACCTCCACACCGGCAGTGACCACAACCAAGAAGTGCCTTATTCGAGCATGGTTTGAAAGTTAAACTTTTGGTTGTGGGAATTGGTTAGTTCCCTTCCAAGCACTGGAAGAAAAGAAGATGAAGTGAAAGCTTCTGACAAATGCAGTGATGGCACCCTCTCGCTTCTCAGCGTTCCTTGTCGTGACTTCTACCGGACTGACAACCTTTTTTCTTGGTCGCCATCTTTGAAGGTGCCCCGACCCAGGTGACTTTCGGCAG
>JAQGAO010002919.1:0-18297 GCA_034697705.1 Ommatoiulus sabulosus
CCATGCATGGTTGTTCAGGCTCCATCCCTCGATTCTTTCAGATCTCGCCTTACCTCCATCCGCCCCTCACAGGCGTGCGACAACAAAAATCATGCGGACAACCCATCTCTGTCTCTCTTTGAGACTTTCTAAATCACCATAAGGCCATGGCGTGGTGATCAACGTCTAAACTAAAACTAAACTATACCTGGTACCTTTATACCAAATATATTATAGATGGCAAGTCCTTATCCTAGTGGTAGGCCTATGAGTCATTTTGTTACACCTGTGAAAAGTTATCAAGTCTGGGAAGCCTAGCTCTGAGCTCGAGGCTATGCGCCCATATCTGATGTTGTCATCTTTTAATGGAAGGGAACCTTTGATGCTAGGTTTATACAGTAATCTAGATATATATGATGAGGAGAAATAAATTTCCTTAATAAATGCTTAGGGGATACTACGAGGGTTCTGACTGGATCAGCTGATAACAGCATTGTTTTATGGGACTGTGAAACTGGTCAGTGAAATACATACCGTGTGCAAAAATGTAAGCAAATTATGTGATTCTCATTTATTCTACTCATTTTAGGCTCAACTATTTCCACCGTGAAGACAAATACAGCTGTTCGTACCTGCAACTATTCCTACAGTGGAAGAATGGTCATGTTTAGCACAGATAACACAATGAGACAAGTTTGTGAAATCCACATCGTAGACTCTGGGCACATGGCTTCTGGACGTGAGTGTTGTTTTGTTTTTTTGTTCATTACGAATGAACAAACGAATTTAATAGTTTTCGTATTTTCCACTCTTTTAAATAGAATCCGAGCCAATACTTCGCATCCCGGTCCAAGAAAGCAAAGTGACGAGTTCTCTATGGGGTCCGCTGGATCAGTATATAATCACTGGTCATGACAATGGCGAAATTATGCAGTGGGATTTGAGGACGGGTAAACAAATTAATGCTGTGAAAGAACACACTAAATTAATCAGTGATATGCAGCATTCCAAAGACGAGACAATGCTCATTTCGGCCTCCAAAGATAACACAGCTAAGGTATGTTATCGAGAGCTTCATTAATGTGCAGCATGTGTTATTGTAATCTGTGATTACTGAAGTTATAGAAGTTTGGTTTCTTTCCACGCAGCTTTTTGATGCCTCCACTCTAGAAGTGATGAAGACTTATAAAACGGACCGACCTGTCAATTCTGCTGCCATTTCACCAATACGTGATCACGTACAGTCATATTAAAAGATTTTCTCGAAAATTAAGGAGAAAAATTCTCATCGATTTATCTGATCGTGGATCTCCAATCGTTTTCAGGTTGTGCTAGGTGGAGGACAAGAAGCTCGAGATGTGACAACAACATCAACTCGTGCAGGCAAATTTGAAGCTCGCTTTTTTCACCTCGTTTTTGAAGAGGAATTTGGTCGCGTCAAAGGTCACTTTGGTCCTATCAACAGCGTGGCTTTTCATCCTGATGGAAAAAGGTATGCCATCTAAAATTTTTACTTATGTATGAAGTTTTTATTTCAAATAGGTTGTATTAGCCAGATCAAGCTAGGAAACACAATTTTGAAAGAGCTTTTTACATTTCTTGTTTTAGTTATAGCAGTGGCGGTGAAGATGGTTATATCCGGGTCCATCGATTTGATCCTCAGTATTTCGATTTTCATTTCGAATGCTGAAATATAAATGCACCTGTCAACATGAAGTAAATAAATGATTAAAGTAAACCAAGTTTTGTATTTTATTTGCCAGAAGGATTTTGTTGGTAACACTTAATTTCTATTATTAAAAATGGAGACTTTATAACATCATATTTGTGTCTATAGATTATTCAAGGTAATCATTTATTCTTGTTTAATTTTATCAAGTTTGAAATTTGTATTTATTTGGAATGTCTAGTCAGTTTTTTGCCCTGCCCTAATTTCATTTTATGATTTCTCTCATAAGAAAGTGAACTTTTTTTATTACCAAACCGTGTAAAATGTGGTTTGGAAATGTTAATTGGTCGATCTGACTAAAGACGTTTTACATTCATCAGGGAATTTCAGATCCCCAAGGGTAAACCTCTGAAGAGTTACAGGTATGCAGCTGTTGTAAAACGTCCTCAAAATGGATAAAATGTTTTACTTGGATCTGTAGATGATTAAGCTATTTTTTGCATATATATATATATGAGCGAAATTTATTTTGGGTTTAGATTATATCTTGGCAAGAATTCGTTAAGGGATTTTATGTACCACCCTGTAGATGCTTGGATTTAGTTGTAGATATCGTCGTTTGGTGGCGCTGGCTGCCTGAAATTGACGAATGCGAAGAGAGTTCGTGTCGTTTCCATTCATTGCAGGTTAAAGATGGCTCCCAAGCGGAATGGAGAGTTGCTGGCAAGGGTGAATTTTCCTCCTTATGCCGTACGAATGCTGTCTAGCAGATATTTATTAGTTGCTGGAGGAGGAGGAAAATCTGAAAGTGGAATTGCTAATGCCATTGTAAGTAGATCACGGACTGTCGCTAATGGCACTTATTTGGTGAGGATTGTACCTGAGCCTGTACGGTTGTCCTTTGCAAAATGAGAAATCTAGGTCTCGACCTTTTAAACTAGCTCAAGATTATTAGGTTTGTTGACTTAATTTTCCACTGTTGTTGGCTCTTGCTGTTTGGAACCATGTTTGAAATATTTTTTCATGCATGTCTTTCGATTTGTGTTTTCCCATATATGTATAGCCTACGTATGTGTGTCGATCTGCAGATGCATTTCGATAAAGACAAACATAGTCTAATTATTAAAGACCAGCTGTATACACACTTGCACTCAATAATTAAGTTAGGATTTCTTAATTCAATTTCTTGTATTTCTTATAAAATTACTATAGCTTCATATAAATTAGTGGCATATTGTAGGCATAAACGACAGTATATAGTCATTAATGTTCTGTTCGACTGTCAGATTTGCTAAGGTATATTGTGAAATTCTGTTTATTATTAAATGTAGGAAATTTACGAACTGAGCTACAATGGCGTAAAGTGCTGTGCGCGACCTGCAAGTCGGTTTGTCATTGGTGAAAGTGCATGCATGAATTGTGTGGCTTGGTTCAATGGGAAATCACACATGTTGGCAGCTGGTCTAGATGGCATGTGTCAAGTTTATCAATTGGACTATAAAATTGATGATTGCCTGGAGAAAATTGATGAGCCAGATATACTTGAAGGTACATTTTTTTTAAATTCACAATCATCTCATGTTTAATAGAATGATAAGCTGTTAATATTAAGCGGTGTCTTTTCTACGAGCAGGGCAGGCGTCATCAGGTGTACGTGAAAGAAGAAAAAGCTCTGTGGCAGGGTCATCTTCAGAAAATACAAAAACTGGAAAGAGAAAAAAGTCTTCGAAGCCAGATGAGAATGCAGATCAGAACAGCAATTGCTTTGTCAGTAGGATAGGATTTGATTTTCATACTGGAGATAGCATTCAAACTGACTTTCCCACAAAGGAAGAGCCGTACCAAAAAGTCGTCCGGATATCTCCAGACCTAAAGTTTTTAATAACCGGGGGTTCTGATGGTCATGTACGAGTTTGGGAGGTAAGCATTTTTTTATATGCTGCAATTGTGCATGTTGTAGTCATTTACCAGTGTATGGAACTTTTACTTAACTGGAATAAACAGAGGGATCAATAGATTAATTTAATATAGTGTTACTCACTTTTGGCCAGCTATATTGTTCATAGTGCACAGCTATTAAAGTATATTTCTAAAAAAAAAGTCCCTCAGACTTGTCACATTCAAATAATATCCCAGGAGTATGCCATATTGAAAAAAAAATTATTAAACAATCAAGTGTAGTGAAGGCCTAACTAATCAATCCTATTTCTAAAGATGCAAGTTAGTCAAAATTTGTTATCAGATATCAAGGAATTTTGTTCCATGTTTATTTCTTTTCAGTTTCCAATGTTAAAGAAAGTTCTTGATATTGAAGCACACAGTGATGATGTTGATGATTTAGATGTACATCCATTAGGAAACAAGGTAAAATAGTGGTCTCTTTTAGTGCACTTACATGCGAATTATTTGATGTTGATTTGATATGAACAGATTGTCAGTGTTTCTCGAGATGGACACGCTTATGTTTGGGCCATGGGAGATGGCAAGAAAGTGTTAGAACTAAAATGGAACTCCAACAGTAATCAGAAATATCGATGCAGAAATTGCCGGTACTCAACTTCCTCCATTATGTTAAATTGACTGCTGAATACTTTGAACTGGTGTACTGATGACTACTGAACATTTAGGTTTACCATTTCTGAAGGGTAAAAAGATATGTCAAAATTATTCACTGCACACGTTCCTGTCAGCAAGCAGAAAAATGCACCACTCTGCTATTTAGTTAAATGGGACACAAGTAAATACTTGCCTGAAAAAGTCCAAAGCGCAGGAAAGGACTTGTCTGCTTTGGCTGTTAGGTACATGAAAGAGCTATGAAAAAATCAAAAAAAATCCCAACATTCATATGACCAAAACTGACCTAAACTAAGTAGTTTTTGTTTTTTATGATCTAGTGATGATGGGCGATTTGCGGCCATTGGGACGATGGGTGGAAGTATCGCAATTTATATTGCATTTAGTCTTCAGGTAAGTAAATATGTCAAGTAAAGATATGCTGAAAGATAATTCTCTAATAGTCTTCACAGTTTTCGTTTTTCCTACTATTTGCAGAGAATATATTACATTCCAGCGGCTCACAGTAATTTTGTAACTGGGTTAGAATTTTTACCTTCGTCCGAGGAGACAGTATCGTCGGTCGGTAATCAGGATTCCTCTTTAATCAGCATATCAGTTGATAATCAGATTAAAATTCATCACATTCCACCCACTGGTAATTTCAACATTCATTCACATTCTCCCCAGTTTTATACTGTATATGTATATTAACGCATTTCTTTTTTTTAGCCACAATCAGCGTAGGCATATTCCTGTTTATTATGTTCATTATACTGCTTTTTACCTTCACTATGATGAGCTACTTAGGACTATAATTAGGATGCAAGTTAGTCAAAATTTGTATCAGATATCAAGAAGCGTTTCATTTCTTCTTTTCACTATTATTATTATTGTTGACCAGTATTTTCCCCTTTGTTTTTAATGTGAAGCTACTGCATTGCATACAATTTTAAGTAAATACGAGCATGCCAAATTTTATTTTTAAGCTAACAAATGGCAGTGTGTGGCTTGATTTTATTGATACGGTTTATTCATTGTCCTAATTGTAATCATATACTGTATAAGGGGCGTTTTAGCTAAATATTTATTTGGGTTTTTTGGTCAAATGGCATATGTCTTTAAGCCTAATTTTTTAGACTTCAGAAAGATGCCCTTTATGTTATTTTTAAAACTTATTATCTGGTTCAGTAATTTTCAACTTGTTAGGCGAATGTCAAAAACAAGCAAGAAAAGAATTGAGGAATAAAATATCGAAGTATTAGATGTACATTTTTATCATTAAAGATTAATTAAAAGATTAAAAACAGTAACAGTTTAATAATAACATTAAATACTCGTCTTAATACTCATTTTAATGAAAAAAATCTCTCCTTAAAATTAAGTGATGGTAACGCTTTGTTAAGTGATCCATAAGTCTGAAAATGTTGCAAATCGTTGAACTAGCCAGTTGCTACATGTTGTAAAGGCCGAATCACACTAACGATTGAGACTGGCGTTTGCCGTTGAGATTGCGATTACGATTGACAATTGGAAAAATAGCCGGGCGGCTAAATGACAATCGCCAATCACAATCCCAGCCGCTCGTTCTCTAATTGGTCGAGAGTTGGTCGCAATCGGTAGTGTGATTCGGCCTTAAGATTTTTTTAAAACCATACATGACCATGTAAAGGGGTGGATGAAATTGTAAAAAATTAACTTATTATTTTTCTTCATTAAAATTATAAAAAAAATCTGAAAGCTATCTTATTTCTTTCAAATTTGGTTAGGTTCTTACGGAAGTGTCAGAGGCCAACTTTTTATCATGTTAATTATTGTCATGCATCTTTTCTTCTTTTCAATCAATCTACCCATCAGATAAAAGTAGGAGTTATTTTTTGGCCATTAGCATCCGCCCATAACAATTTGGCCCAATATTACTTTGTATCAGAATGACGGCTCTTGGGCTTCGTTAAAAATGGGTGTAAAATGAGCTTACTCTCAAGCAGATGCAGCATTATGCAGGGTCGGCCAACCACCAAGCCTTATAGATAAGTGTATTTGAAGTTCAAGTCTTCCATATTTATTATCCCATATATTATTAAATCTTACTTAATTTAAACTATCATTAGTGAATAGTGGAAATGACCATTTTGGAATTGCAAATTTTAAACGCAACTTTGAATTGTGATTTCTGTCAGAATATGCTGTGTTTATTTAGATTATTCAATCTTTGGGTTCTCATGCCTAGAACAGATTGCAGCAAACAACCGAGCAATGTGGTTGAGGGGTTAGCATTCTCGCCTTGTATTCGGTAGACCTGGGTTCAATTCACGTGTTGGCTATCCTCAATTGTGGTTTTTCATGGTTTCCCACAATTGTTGATGTTGGGGTCCATCATGACCAGACTGCTTAGTTTGACTTACATGTAATTTGCATAATGATCTCCCCTGCCAAATGGTACTACTGTACATGTATGTATACTGACTGTAGGGTAAATAATATAATAGAATAGAAAACACTGTTTGCTTAAAATGGTTGCACCGATAATTTCTAGCAAACATCAAAGGAAAAAGTGTTTGTCAGCAAATATTTTTCCTGGTCATCTGCTGTATTGGAGGGTTTGCTGAAAACGCATGCCTTTTTTGCGAAAGGAAATCTTGGTTGAAAGCTAGGATTGTATTTTGAGTGATCTTTTGATGCTTTTTGATCTTATAAATAAGCATCTTCAAAAACTTGGTTGCCAATGCTGAAAATACAGTGTTGTACATTACTGCCCATGACTGATTGTAAATATATCTACAGTATATCTGCATTATTTTACGTGTTAGCTCCTTCATGACTGCACAACATGGTATCCTACATGTCAAATTGTTTGTCGTTTATCTGTGTGTATGTAGAGTGTACACAATGTTTGCACAATTGACAGAACATGTTTGCTGTTTGTTGCAGTCTGTTTGAATGAAAACTTTTAGTTTTAGAAAGATTTTAGTTTCTCAGATTTGTTCTTTCCAAGCTGAAATTTTTTATTTTATCATTCGCTTCTTGTTTAAATATTAATCGTGTTAATGATTTTTAAAAGACTTTCCCATAGTAAATTGTCCTTGGACTATGTCGACTAGGCGTCAGCTGCAATCAGAAATCTTAATTATTTTTTAAATTTAGCGCGCTAGTTTACTTGGCGGTACGGCGCTTTATGCAAAAGTGTTTCGATAAAAAAACTGTGGGTGGGCTTGAAGAAGGTGGTTACTGTCATGGCGTTTGTCCGACTGAGGATCTTAGAAGTTTGTTGTTCGGTTTTGGATATTTCCTACTAATGTTTTCTTATCGTGTTTTGCTTCGACGTGGATTATAGAACTTCGGTGTGCACAATGTAGGAATCTTCTACCAGTGATTTGAATAAAACTCTTGCGCACAACCAGTTGTTGGACGTTTGCCTATAACGAACTTCGGGAGATTCTTTTATAATGACGCTGATCACTTCGAGACTCGGCGTCCAGAGTGTCAAAACGCCGGTTTTTTGACGGGGATCAGATAAGAAAGTCAATCTCTGCCATTTTCTAGTAAGTTTAATTGTTGATTGAACGTGTTTTTTTATATTTCGTTGTTCGCTTATTTCCGTCGTTATCTTTTTGGACGGGCTGTGTGCATACTCCCCCAATTCGATCATCCCTTGCACTGCATTTGTCACGATAAATGAGCCAATCGGGCGTTCAGAGACGCACAAGCTGAATAGCCTTCGATCTAGGCGAGTCGCGTGAAACTGAAAGCTGTACAGTTTTTTTTTATAAGAATTAGGTCGGGAACTTTGACCTTTTCAGCACATTTTGGGTAGTTTCCAGCGCAATGCGGGCCACCTCAATTGACATGTTTCCGCTGGTTATGACCAAAGGATATCTATGTTTGGATCACTCCATTTGCCCATGATTGAGACATGGGCATTTGAAAGAAATCACGTTTAATTTAATTGGGGTTGAAGTTGACTGGCACAGATTTCCAATTTTCCTATATAGGTCTTTGTCTATTTTATGAGCAGCCCTCCATACCTGTAGTACAGTATGTGCCTGTAGTGGCATAGAAAGCGAAACTGGTTTCGATTTGAAATTGAAACCAGCTAAGACTTAGTGTTGAGCTGAATACTCGGAGCTAGAAGGGATATATAGTACATTTAATAACCTTATCTATGTTTTTATGATAAATTATTGTTGGTTATTTAAATATACCCTTGTATGGCATGATAAAAGGGTAAATATACAAAAGAAACAAGGAGCCATTCCAAAATACTTGTAATGTTCACACTCCACAATATTCTTTCCATTCCACCTCCTTCCCCCAGCAGGTAAAATTATAATGAAATGGTGCCAGTAAGAAAAAGATGCGTTGCACAAGGCACCAATAATCATTTGTATTGAAACGATAATTTTAAGATATTCGAGAAATTGAAATTTCTATTTGCCAATATCTAGAAATTGGAAATTAATGTAAGCAACGTGCCTGTGTGCCCTTAAAAAGCACCCAAACCAACTTTAACCAAATTTAATATTGTCAGATTAAGAAATCCTAAACATTAACTTGTAATCAACAGCACTTGTGAGCATTGTTTCCTCCAACATAGAAACAAAGTACATGTATCCGATATTCATCTAAAGTCCAAACAATTATTCATTGGAACATTAAATGTGAAGGTAATTTAATTAAATTAGCACATTTTTTCCACACTTTTTAAATTTATTTATATAAAGAAGAAAAGAAAAAAAGAAATTGGCCAATTGTCATAACCCTCAAAACATCATGCAAAAGAAACTAAAATACGTGTAAATGTTACCGTGTATTTGTCTATTTTGAAGTATTTTAAAAGCATAATCGCCAAGTGTATGGTACGTCAAGTGTTTTAACATCATGAAGTCCTCAAAAATAGAAAATTAATGGTTTTTTTTTAGGGAAATGTCAGTTGACCATTCCACCAACGATATACTGTATAAAGATAACTTGGAGAGTGGATAAAACCTTGCTACATGTTGGCAAATACATGTAAACTGATTTAACTTTTAGGGTTTCAGTTTTAAGTGGGAAATTTTGAAAATTCTTTCACAATAATGTCAGGTACCTTGAAATTTAATCTTTCAAAATTGAAAAAAAAAACAGCCTTTATTGAACCAGTATCCAATGACCATCTGCGAGCGTCATTTGTGTGACTGCCGCCGCACGTGCGAAACAGCGTGGGAGCAAAAACATTTGTAACATTTGCCCTCCAATGACCTCTTATGCGCTCATCCAGTTTGTTCTACCTGTCTTACAATCGGACATCCCTGGTACAGTAGTCTTTCCTCCCTTTTAAACCTCTATCCGTTTAACCTCTAAACCTCTATTCCGGAGACCAAGGCACGAAACCTGTGTACACTGGCCTTACTTCGAGTTTCGTGGATTTCCAAGTGAATCCCGGACTCTCTCATATTCCCAGGCTCCTATTCTATCCTATTGTGAGCTATCAGTAGTTAGAAGTTCAAGAAAAACTTTCTTTCCTTCCGTGATCAACTTTGTCCTCTCTCCTCTTCAATACCAGAACCTCTCTGTTCACCCGCTTGTATCGCCATTTAGGCGCAATTAAAATCCCAAACGTAATTGGCACTTCTCGATCGACTACATATGATATCAACTCAAATTATGCAGGGGGTAAAGTACCTGAGTGATTCAGAAGGATGACTCCCACGTCTTTCATGCTTAAAAGCTAGGAGGCGAAGCAATGTTGCAAATTCGTTTAAAGAATGTCAATGTTAGAGACAGCTGCCCTGCATTGTTCATAGGATATTGCACCAACCAGTAACACGCCTGCTTCTCGTTACAATACCATGCAAGGAAATTAATATGCAACTGTTCATAGTCGATTTTTTTTATCATAAATGATCTGTGGCCCATCTGTCAAGAATTTAGGGGACATTAAAAATGGACGTCCTCATGTAGGGGATAGGGGGGATAGGTTGAGTCACGGACACAATGTGGACAGGGGGAGTAAGAGGGGTTTGACCAACTAGGACGTCCACTCGATAAAAAAATGCCAAATAAAATAAGTTCCCAAAGTAGGCCTAAAAGGGAAATTGAACGCAATATCGCGTAGGTGATGCGTTATAAATTGCAAAAGTCAGTAAACAGGGTGCCTCCAGTCCTAGAAAAGTCAGTGAACTTAAAAGCTCAGGGTCCATTCGCAAACTTTCAAATTTTCCCAGTACAAATTTGCAAAATTTTCATTTTTCTCGAACATAAACTCGCAAAATTTTTAACCTTTTGCGAGGTCATCTTTACAAATTTGTCCACGTTTTCTCCAGGACAAATTTGCAACATTTTCCACGTTTTCCCCGAGTACAAATCTTCAATATTTTTAACCGTTTTCGAGTACATATTTGTAAAATTTTCAACAGTTTCCGAGGAGAAATTTGCAACATTTCCAACAGATTATGAGTACAAATTGGCAAAATTCTCGACGTTTTCAGAGTACAAAATGTACGTTTTCCGAGTTGCAAGTTTGCAAAACTTTCAAAATTTTCCGAATACAATTATTTTTAAGATTTCGGACGTCCGAATGGGGGGAGGGGGTCCTGATTGACCGGACACAATGCGGACAGGGGGTAGAGGGGATATACTGTATATGACGTTTACGTGGATTTCTCTACCAAGTTAAAATCCATACAGCAGTTTTTTAAGAAAAAATGATAGCTGATATTTAATGAACACCCCTCGTATAAGAAATACGGAAAATGTATACTTAGTTTTTATGACTCGTATGCACCGGAAAGTTACGTTTATACTGAAGGAAACATAGATGAACTTTTTGTCGCTAATTTGCTGCCAGTTTACGTAAATTGTTTCCTACATTACTTACATAATTTTAGAATTTCAGAAACAGTTGGCAACAGAGTTTTTCAATGTTTCCTCCAGTGTTGACGTAGATGGATCAAACATAGAGGAACTTTCTAAGGCTGATTGGTTCGCTAGTTGTTTGTACTTACGTAATCAATTTTTGTAAAAAAAAAAAAATGGTACGATTCACCTGGTTCATGTAATTAATTGGCAGCAATTGGCATATTAAAACGTTCCTCTGATTCAGGGAAAATTCAGGGAAGTTGAAAATGCCAATCGAAAATTAATGTTTCCGCGCGGTTAGTTCAGTGCCCATTTGCAAAATTTTTAACTTTTCCCAGTGCACTCTCGCAAAAATTTCACAAATTTCAGATGATAAATTTGAAAAATGTTCAAACTTTTCGTATTATATAATTTAGCGAAATTTCCAACACTTAATTCGCAAACTTTTCGACTTTTCTGGTACAGCTTCGTAAAACTGTCATCAGATTCCGAGGTCAAATTTGCGAAATTCTGAACATTTTCAGAAATGGGCAGAAATGTTTCGCGAATACAAATTTGTCAAATTTTTAAAAAATGTTCAGGACCATAGTCAATATTTTTGAAAAAATATAGTAATGACAATTTTTTTCAAAATTGTCGTTAGTAATTTTTGCAAAAATATTGACTATGGTCTTGCGTTCGATTTTGACATTGTCGTTGGTCAGGAACATTTGTTTAAAAAGCTGGAAAAGTCAGGAAAGTTGAAAATAAAATTTCTGGCATTTCTGACAATTCATCCGAACGTGATTGATGGAAGATAATCCCTTTTAGGCGAAGTTGCGGGGTTAATTTCACCGACGTACGTATATATCCAATTTCCTTTCGGCGATTTAGCGAACCCCGGATGTAACGAACTTTTTATCGGAGCTAGCACACATCATGATCGAATCAATATGGCACGAGAACATGAATCGCGGAATCCGTCAAAGAGGAGCAATGGGACTAGACGTGTCTACCTGGTTGCAGAGCCCGAGAGCTGACCGTGGTCAGCAACAGGAAAAGCAGGGTGACCACCGACGACCGAGGCGCCATCGTCTCCCTCCGGCTCGCTTCTTTCTCTCGTTAATTTGGCGAGGCGTTGGTCAGTTTTTTTTATAGTTTAGGAGGGTGGACTGGACGATGCTCGCGGATGCTTGGGCGGCAATCGAGGAAGCTCTCAAAAACGCAGGAGCCGTCGATGCCGGATGCACGGGCAATCCCTCTTCTTCTGACTTCTTGACTGGAGAAATGGAGCCCAGGAATGGCTCTCCAGGCAATTTCTATATTGGTTCGCTCGCCTATTGGCTGCTGCGTCCCTCAACGATACTCGTTCCGCTCCCCACGTGGCTTGTCTTTTGGCTTTTTCCGCTTCCTGCCTCTTCCGGAGCTGCATGCGTCTGCTGCTGCTGAAGAAGAGGAGGATCTAAAATAGGCATTGCGTCTCCTGTGACTATCACCACCTTATAAGGACCATCCGGTTTTTTTTCAGAGATGAGGAGCAGCAGCAGCAGGAATGCGGCCGAGGAAATGAGCCTTTGCTGGGGCGAGTATTTGAGGCATGTCTCCCCCGTGTCCCCGAATATTATTACCGAGTGCCCCCGTCTGACTGAGACGGGGGGACCGGAATAACGGGAAAAGGGACTGCAGATGCCTGAAAAGAGGGCTCTTTTGGCTCTTTTGGATTTTTTAATTGTCAAATTTAAAAAAAAACTTTCATGCAAGTTTTTTTTTACATTTTTTTTAATTTTTTTATTTTAATTTTCAAAATTCCATTAGTAAATTTTGAAAAAATATTTTTACTGCGTTGATTTTGGAAAATATGTAAATATTTGACATTATCATTGGTCAGGGACATTTTTTTAAAACCTGGAAAAGTCAAGAAAGTTGAAATTGATGTTTCTATGCGTGGTTAGTTCAGCCTCAGGGGTCCATTTGCAAATTTTAATATTTCCCCAGTACAAATTTGCAACATTTTCAACAATTTCAGAAGACAAATTTGCAACATTTTCAACAGTTTCCGAGGACAAATTTTCAAAATTTCTAACAGTTTTCGGGTAGAAATTCTTAACATTTTCAACAGTTTTCGAGGACAAATTTGCAAAATTTCCAACAGTTTTCGGGTAGAAATTGGCAAAATTTTCAGCATATTAAATAGTGTCCTGTATCGGTTTTGCAAAATCGTAGGTAGCATTGGCATATGTCAAAAATTTGTTTTAAAGTTCGGATAATATTATATAATATTATCTTTAAATAAAAGTATATGGAAAATTTTATCCAAGCTTTTAAGTTATCTTCAAAAAAAAAATGTCATAGAAATTTGACCTTAGGATGCCCTTCTCATCTGGCCGGAATAAACTCGGTTTCATCTCTGGTTCATTGATCAGAAAACCTCGTTTACGTTAGGTTGCTCCAGCCATGTGCGGGGGTCAAGGATGGACGGCGCGAGTCGCGCTGGTTTTGACCCCGAAAAAACGTCCCGAAATGAGAAAACTTCCAAAAATAATCACCGCAGTCATTCATTGTCTCCCTGAATCTAGTAACGCGTTATATAAGATGTTTTTTTTTACACTCGTGGTTGACACGGATCCCCCTTTTTTTTTTCGGGACCCGGTCTTGACCCCGTTTCTTCCTCAAAACTGCATCTGCGTGGGCCTTACCATTTCCCTCCCCCCCTCTTTCCTCTGGCACCTTGTTTCGCCGGTTTTCAGTCGTCACTCCAGTAACCTTGTTCCCTGAAAAAAACGCCTTATTTATAGGGATATCTTCGAAACAGCTGGCATTTTGGAGCAGGGGTGCATGTAGGCAGACGTTGACGTCAGGATTACTCAACCTTTGGCTCTGGTTGGGAACCGCACTTTTTATTCCACTCTGAAAAGGGACCAACTTCCTAAACTTGAGTCACTTTTGACGGGCTGACTCGTGTTTGGTCAGCGTTTAATCGGTTTTTTTTTGTTTCTTCCAGAGTTTTTTTAGGGAGTTGCTGAAAAGTGTCTTTTATGCCAGGATGTGTCATTGAATTGCTTCTCCGGGGGATTTTTGGACACGTCCAGGCGAGAACCACCACCTTTTTTAAATGTGGCTTTTTTTTATCCGTTTTTTTCCAGGCTAAGAAACTGATCGAACATCGCCGGAAGTACGAACGCAAACGGGAAGAGAAGGAGCTGAAGGAGAAGTTGGCCCGGGCCCAGAGGATGAGGGAAGAAAGGGAAAAAGCGGCACGAAATCAGGTAAAAAGTGGGAATTTTTGGTTGCGGTCAACGGGACGTTAACGTTTGTTCGTTCAAACCGTAGTTCGTATTATCAAAAGGGTCTGGAAAAGTCAGGGAAATTCAACGCGTTAATGTCGTCACAATCCAAAATTAATGTTTCTGCGTGGTTATCTCAGGGCCCATTTGGAAAAGTTTCCCAAGAGGACAATTTCAGAGGACAGATTCGCAAAAATTTCCAGTTTCCGAGGAAAAATTTGCCAAGTTTTCAACTGTTTTCGAGTACAGATTTTTAAAATTTTCAACAGTTTCCGAGGACCTTTTTGCTTCATTTTCGACCAACAGTTCAGGCTAATTTTGAGAATTTTCCTATGTGTATTTTTAAAATGTTACAAAATTGTCATGATCAGTAATTTTTGCAAATTATCGAATATTGTCCCGCGTAGATTTTGTAAAATCGTGGATGAAATTGTCCTGGAAAGGTCAGAGAAGCTGAACATTGTTTCTTGGGTGAGGAAGGGGGGGAAGGAAACCCTGTATCAGAAGTCGGACAAAACGTGACTTCAACAATACAGTAACTTTTAAGAATCCCACCCAGCGTCATTCGAGTCCCAAATTCCATCGGACTGATTTACGCTTTTCTCTCAATCGCAGGAACCAGATTTGGATGAAGATTTTGGTGGCAGACCCGGTGGCGGTGCAGGAGGAATGCCAGACTTGAGCGCGCTCTTGTCCGATCCGGAAATAGCGCAAGCTTTCCAGGTAGGATTTACGGCGGTGTTTCTTTGGCAGCCGCGCATCCAAATGCAGGTTGTTTGTTCGAACTGTTTAAAAAGCTGATGATTAGGTTGGCAAGACTTGAGACAGGGTCTCGTGTTCTCGAGCAATTTGGGCTGTTGAGCGGCGGAGTGTCCAGTAAATAAGAAAAATCGGTTTCTGAAGTCAAGCTCGGCAAACTCGTCATTCATTAGGGGTATCTTGATCTAATCCAGCCCAACCAAGGGGGAAATGTTATTGTTTTCCAGTAAGTTTTCCAAAAAAAATATGTTTTTAGTGGGTTTCTGCAAAAAACAAATATTTTTTTCAATAGGTTTTCCAAAAAATATATTTTTTTCAGTAGGTTTTCCAAAAAATACATTTTCTTTAGTTGGTTTTGCAAAAAAAAAAAAATAACCTACATTTTCTGATTACAAAATTTCAACAAATTTTCATGCAAGTAATTATAAATTTTAAACGTTTTTCTATGTTATTTTTCAAAAAATTATTTCAAGAATTATTTTCCTGTGTCGATTTTGAAAAATGTCAATTTTTTTGACATTGTCCTTGGTCAGGGAAATTTTGTGTAAATTTGGAAAACTCAGGGAAGTTGAAAAGAGAACTTACTCGGACCTTAAACGTATCACGTATTTCTGCTCCTCAAATGCCTTAGAAAGTTAAAAAAACGCCGCTGAGTCACTATCTCCTCGGACTCCATATTCGCGCACCAATTTTAGGCACCCGCAATTTTTGAAACGTATCTTTTTAATGTTTAAAAATGTTAAAAGAAATTGTCGATCAATCAAAGATCATCGATGAGTTATCTTAGCGCCGTTTCTCACCTAATTTTGTCTTTTTTCAGGACCCGGATGTCGCTGCGGCCTTCGCCGACATCTCGCAGAATCCCTCGAACATGTTCAAATACCAAAGCAATCCTAAAATCTCGGCTCTGATCGCCAAGATGGCTCAGAAGATGGGTGCCGGAGGAGGAGGCATGCCTCCCGGAGGGATGCCCGGTGGAGGAGCCGGAGGATTCCCGGGTGGCTTCCCTGGAGGATTCCCCGGCGGATTCCCGGCGTGAAAAACGAAAGGTGGAGGAAAAAATTGATTTTTGTCCCTTCGGAAGGATCCTTTTTCGTGTTTAAAAGTCTCGAGGTTTAAAAAATTGCAGGTCAGTTACCAGTATTTCTAACGAGTTGAAGAGAGAAAAAAAACTTTAAAAATTATTCGATATTGAACATTTACTAAACAAAAAAAAAGAAAATAATAAGCGGATTTTTTTCCTGTTTGATCCTATGTTTTTAGCTCGCGTTTGTTTTTGTGATTTTTCCCCGTGAACAAAAAAATCTGAGAAATTTTGAACATTTACTCGGCGTTACGAGCCGTTTGAGTTACGGAAATCTCGGCCTCGAGAGCTAGAAGGTCTTGCTAGTGAGAGCCTGGTGAGAGGCTAGGATTTCCTTCGCTTAAACCGTGGCGCGAACTTGCACGTTGTCCGTTTGCAACCCACTAATATTTTCCGAGTAATGTCTTTGTATTTTTTACAAGTTTGCGCTTCGCGGGCTCGGAGGCGCCACCATTGCTCTCAACTGTCTTCTGACCGAGAAGCTCGAGATGGTTGGAAATCGAGCGCTATTAGAGGGAAGTACCGTATTGATTTACGGTTTAGTATTTCCGGCAACCCACGGTTAACCGTTTGGCTGGTACAGTGGTCTGCCACCCGGTGACAGCATTGGACAGTGCTGACATGTCTCCAGAAATGCGATGTGTCGTGCAAGAATTGCACCCTATTGTCCATTGCTGTCAGCAGTTGGTAGAACACTTGTCTAGATACCCGTGACTGTCATTATTTAGCTAGGACTGTGGTTTGCCACATGATGACAGCACTGGACAGTGTTGACAATGTCTCCAGAAATGCCACGTGTCATGCATGGATTGCACCCCTCCGTCCATTGCTATCATCAGGGGGTAGAACACAGCTCTAGATACCCTTGACTGTCATTAGGTAGCTAGGACAGTGGTCCGCCACCCGGTGACTGTACTGGGCAGTGCTGACATTGTCTCCAAAAATACAACGTTTCGTGCAAGGATTGCACCCCTCCGTTCATTGCTGCCATCAGGTGGTAGAACACTGTCCTAGATACCAGTTACTGGCATTAAGTGGCTAGGACAGTGGTCTGCCACCCGGTGACTACACTGGACAGTGCTGACAATGTCTCCAGAAATCCGACGTGTCGTACAAGGATTGCACCCCATCGTCCATCGCTGTCAGCAGGTGGCAGACCACTGTCCTAGCTACCCACGACTGTCATGACCAGCCAAAGAGTTCTAAAAGTGCGAAAATATCTCCAGATAATATCCTGTTTTGAGAGGATCTAAAACGTTCAAAACCAAAACTTGGTAAAATCCTGTCCATCTTCGATTGTCCAAACTTGCATACTTTAAGGCGATGCTTATCGCCATCTTGGGGGTGCGTGTGGACAAAACTACGACGCTCCGTGTGGAAGACTTTGAGAGGTGGCGCCACTCGACTTTGTCTTTTCAAATTTCTCAATTAATCTTTAGGAAATATGAAAATGCAGCAGAGTTTTGTTAATGAATTAATGGCGTTATATTTCGAGTTGTCGCATTTTCTTAATTTTACGAGCGCGATGATTAATAATAAAGGACATTTTGAATTTCTGAACGAAATTTTTCGGCTGATTCGTAACAATGTCGCGTTGCTGCTTCGATAGGAAATTTAGTAAGTTTCATTACTAATTAATGGTGACAAATTTTGGTTCCTTTTACCCACCCTCTCTTCTTAATCTCCGTTTTGAAACTGTTCGTTGCGAATATGCTAATTTTGAAACTTAGCAAAGAAATATACGGCCATTGTCCCGATCAAGTACAAATGTGCGAGTCTTATATACAATCTTCCATTGCCAACAGTTTACTAAAAATCGATAATAAAAATGTAAACTAAACTTGAGGTGCTGGTTGAAATTTATGGTAAGGAACTACGAAGGATCGTGTATTTGAAACGATCAAAATACGGAGTTAATTTTTGAATTAACTCGGTAAGACGAACTCGCTTAATACGACAGGGTTCTCACAGACTTGAAAAACCTGGATAAGTCAGGGAAGAATGGTTTATTTTGAAAATGTTAGGGAAATTCAACGCAGTTATGGCGATCCAAAATTAATACTTCTACGAGGTTAGCTCAAGGCCCATTTTCCGAGTAGAAATTTGCAAAAAAAAATTCCACATTTTCGGAGTACAGATTTGCAAAATTTTCC
>JAQGAO010002920.1:0-18294 GCA_034697705.1 Ommatoiulus sabulosus
ATGTTTTGTTCAGTTTATTTTGTTAAGTATATTTTGTCCAGTATGTTTTTGCCCCCTATATTTTTTACCAGTATATTATCAGTATATTTTTACACCAGTATGTTTTGGTTAGTTTATTTTGTTCAGTATGTTTTGTCCAGTATATTTTGTCCGGATACCATTATGGGTGAAAACGGAAATAGCTTCAGGGCTTCTGGTATGTTTGCACCCACGCATAACACCGCTGCATTGCACGAAAGCGTTATTCAAAACAAAGCAGGTCCTAGAGCATTCCTGCAATGTCGCGGTGTTATGCACGGGTGCGAACATACACAAGAAGCCCAGAAGCAATTTGTTTCGTGAACATTTAATATAATCCGAAGGGGTGTGCCATACCTTTTCGTATCGACAGACGGCGCCCGGCGCCCTCTAGCGGTCTCTTCTTTTCTCTTTTCCGTCGCAGATCCCGACGAATTAGCGAAACAATCGTCGTCGATTAAGCCGCTAATTGAATTAAAACGTAACACGCCGGAATTAAAAGGGGGTTTTACAAGCGACGTAATGGGGATGTTGCAGCTCGAGCTTTTAATCTCTCGCAACAGCTTTCGTCAATATTGGCTTTCAACTCGATGACATCGAAGACTAGCTTCAAACACCTCTTCGTACTCGCCAATTAAGACGCCAACTCTTAAGATAAAACTCACCGCCTTCCAACGCAGCTTTTCTTTACAATATTTCATTTAAACTCATCTCGATGAACGACGATTACGAATTCAACGAAATACGCCTTGCTTAAAAAAAGAAAATGGAGAACGTTCCATTGTTTGGAACGTAAGCGCGTGATCTCGAGAGATTATTCGAGATTTGGAATCCTGGCACGCGACGACCATTTCCGGTCTATTTCTAAACAGGTTGGGATTTGAAACATCCTGTTTTTAAATATTTTTATTTTTATACTTTTAATAAATGATAATTTGAAATTGAGTTGATTATTTTATCTACGAAATAACTATTATACAGGACTGAATACAAAATGCTAATAATGGCGAATTTATAATTTGGAATTTCTCAATAATTTGAAAAATTTTTCCCAACCAGATTGGGAAGCGATTGAATTATGTTCAAATTCGTCTTATTTTCAATTTAAAATAATCGCCGTATTTGGTATTAAAAAAAACCTCGTAAAAATGTGTCATACCCAAGTTGATAGTTTGAAAAAATTCCCGAATGTATTTTTGCCTAAATTGTATAAAATTGACTTAAATATTAAAAACGGGGTTTCCCAAAAAATTTTAGTTTCGAATTCCCTGACTTTACCAGGTTTTAACAAATTTCCTCGACCAATATATGACAATGTCAAAAAATGACATTTTGCCAAATCGACACGGGAAAAATATTTTTGCAAAATTTAATAATGGTAATTTCGGAGATTTATCATAGATACATTTTAAAAAATTAAAAAACAAAAATTGCGTGAAAAAATGTTGAAAATTTGACAATTTTATACTCGGAAAATGCGGAAAATGTTTCAAATTTGTCATCTGAAAACGTGGAAAATTTTAGCAAATTTGTACTCGGAAAACGTGGCAATCTGGCAAATTTTTACTCGGAAAACATAAACAATTGTTCAAATTTCTACTCGCAAAACGTGGAAAATATTGCGCATTTGTCTTCGGAAACGTGGAAAATTTGGAAAATTTATCCTCGGAAAACGTGGAAAATTTGGAAAATTTATCCTCGGAAACGTGAAAAATTTACAAATTTTTCCTCGGAAAATGGGCCCTGAGCTAACAATGAAAAAGCATTAATTTTGGATCTCAACAACATGACTATACGTTTCATTTTCCTAACTTTTCCAGACATTTTCAAGTTCCCTGACTTTTCAAGGTTTTCCAGGCTTCAGAATTCATTTTTTTCCCCTTAAATTAAAAATGCCTTCCTACTAAGGATGCCTTATGATCTATGGGTGGGAGCACATGGAGACACTGGCGCCACCCAGCGGGTTAATAATTAAGTGCTAATGCGTTTTCAATTAGCACTTGTTAGCCCGCTGGGTGGCGCCAGCGGTCGGGAAGTAAATTTCTTAATTTGTCTCCATTCCAGTTAATCCGACTCCGGATAATCGACTTGACCAAACCGGACTAGACGCTTTTAGTCGAGGTGAAATATTGGTCTGGATAAAGAGACAAAATTGATGCCGGACTTTGGTCGAGATAAACGATTTTTGGAGTTTGTTTTGGAAGAGGTTTAAAGTTGTCAACAACATGACCAATTTTTCTTCATTTTTCAAATCCTTAACCGAAATTTTATCGGAAATTGAAGAGGAAAAAATAAGCCTGTTGGACCCCAGAGTCACTGTGTTTAGACACCCCTAAGCCCCAACGTTAAGGCCGCCGTTAGAGGGCGTTGTATGTTGGACAAAATAATAAAATAAGAGGTACTCGGACCGAAGTTTTACGAATCGTACTTTGTCCAAAGTGAAGCCACTTTTGCATTTAAATGGTGTGAATATGTTAAAACAATTTCAAAGCACGATTCGTAAATATCCTGTCTGAGTACCAAATTGTACTCGCGTCGAATTTTATTAGCATTAAATTTTGATGTACGAGCAGTGAAAGTTTTAACAAATTTTATATTAATTAAATCTGAAATTTAATTTCGATAAAATTTTAATTCGATATAACTACGATATAATTTTAATTCGACTAAAATTTAATTTCGATATAATTTCGTTGTAATTTTACTTCGACCGAAATTAAATTCGATATAACTACGATATAATTTTAATTCGACTAAAATTTAATTTTGATATAATTTCAATATAATTTTAATTCTACTAAAATTAAATTCGACATAATTTTAATTCGACTAAAATTTAATTTCGATATAATTTCGATATAATTTTAATTCGACTAAAATTTAATTTCGATATAATTTCGATATATAATTTTAATTCGACTAAAATTTAATTTCGATGTAATTTTAATTCGACAAAAATTATATTCGATATATTTCGATGTAATTTTAATTCAACCAAAATTATATTCGATATAATTTCGATATAATTTTAATTCGACCAAAATTAATTTCGATATAATTTCGATGTAATTTTAATTGGACCGAAATTTAATTTCGATATACTTTCAATAAGAAACTTTCAAAAAACATTAATGACAATTTTTGAAACGTTAATTTCCTTAATTTAATTATTATACGAGTTAATGCAAATAATATAATCATATTTTAATTCCTTTATAATTCCTAATTCTATCAATAAATATATATATTAATTGATGTAATAATTATATTATAGTCTATTTTTTAAAGCTTTTTTTTTAAATAAATTATAGAGTTAAATTTCATTTCGATATAATTAATATATTCTAAATGTAATAATTTTATCTAATATTCTAATATATTAATTAGACCGAAATGTAATTGATATAATTTTAATTAGACTCGAAATTTAATTTTAATATCATCGATGACCCGCAGGTGGCGCGCGTTGTCGCCCAAACAGTATAGTGTTAGAAGTTAATAAAAACGAGAGTTTTCGATGGCAATAGCACAAAAACGGACAAGTGACTAAACTGGCCAGAGGGCTTGACCAGCTGACCAATGGGCGTTTCGGGCGAGGCAAAAATCGGACATAATTGGATCGTGTTCGTCCTTTTTCTTTGGATTTATTTCTCATCCAGATTGATGAATTAGCGCAGCTCGTACATCATTCTGGACAGTGGTCAAAAAAAGAGAACACGAGTCCAGACACGGATCAACGCTAGAAATAAATGGACCTTTAATTGAAATAAAAGTGAGAGCATGGAGTGGAAAAATCGCAATTTCGAGATGAATGGAATTTAGCATTATCAGCGTCCAGAAATGGACATTGGTCAGTCTGTTCGGACCATAATTTTTTTTTTTTTTTTTTAAATGTTATCTCGTAAACAGCTTAGATAACGCCAAAGCCAAAATTCGATTCGTCTAGACGCGGATTTATCGGATAACCTTTTATGACCTTTGATGAAAATACAATCCAACCTCGATAAGACGAATCTGGAGGTACTCAGTTCCGTAATTCGTATTATCGAAAGTCGGACAAAACGTTAAAAGTTCCGTCCGAGTTTGGAACGAAATTCAAGGAAATTTTATGAGTTCGTACTAACAGAAATTCGTTTTAAGCGAGTTTTTTGTTCACGAGGTTCTGCTACATTTTGCATTAATTAATTACGTCCATTTTTTATCTGTCCGGGAAAAAAACGGATGAGTGGAAAAAATCGGATGAGTGGAAATATCGGATGAGTGGAAAAATCGGATGAGTGGAAAAACCGGATCAGTGGAAAAACCGGATGAGTGCAAAAAACGGATGAGTGGAAAAAATTGGATGAGTGGAAAAAATTGGATGAGTGGAAAAAACTGGATGAGTGGAAAAACCGGATGAGTGGAAAAAATTGGATAAGTGGAAAAACCGGATCAGTAGAAAAACCGGATCAGTGGAAAAAATTGGATGAGTGGAAAAAACGGATGAGGGAAAAAACCGGATGAGTGGGAAAAAAAGGACCATAAAGCAAACGGATGTGGGAAAATTATCGGATAAGTGGAATTTTTTTTTCCATGACTTGAAATTTTTCTTTGTGTTTTGCGTTATAAGTAAAACCGGATAACTAAAAAAACGCTCGAATAAGTGAAATACCGGATAAGTGGACAAATGTTCATGCCCTGAAATTTAGTCCCTCGTTTTTCGTGATAAGTGAAACCGGACGAGTGAAAATCGGTTAAGTGGGCAAAAATATCGATACCTTTAATCTTTGTTTGAAAAGTAAAACCGGATAACTGAAATACTACCGGATGTACCGCGAGCTACAATAAGTGAAACCGGATAAGTGGATGCGTGAGTTTCGCCGCACGACCGCATCATAGATGGCGCTGCTGACCAATGGTCAAGAAAGTCGGAATGTATCGTAATTATTATTATTTGAGGAAGCATTTGTCGCAATATTTACCTATAGAGTTGAAGCTTTAGAAAATTGATTAAAAGCCGAGCCGTGTTGATTTAGTAGATTTCTGGACAAACTGACCACTCGCTCCCGATGGACAATGGTCAGCTCATCGCCAGTCACCTCGCGAAGCACCTTCGCTCTCGTCGAACATTTCCAGATTAAATAATTAATCGTAAGCTCGGTCCGAGCAGACTGACCAATGTCCATTTCTGGACGCTGATAATAGCCTCTGGCCGAATTTCGTCAAAGGATGACCGCTCGAGAGGTCATGAATTAAACATAACGAGAGTATTTGAACAATGCGCCCGATGAGCTAATTGCCCGCGTGTCCATCCTAATTATACTTGACCAGAGGTCACTTATCCTCGCACGGGCTAAAAGCAGCTTTCAAACGTGGAATGTTTCATTGATTTTTTTTTAAAAATATTCGTGGAATTTAATTGAATTTTATGAAACAATAGTTTAATGGTTTAGAGAAATGCACCATAGATGGCGCTGGGATCAAACCGGTCAAGAAAAATCGGATAAGTGGAAAGAATATTCCTGTCTTTAATAATTTGTGAGATAAGTGAAACCGGTTAAGTAAAACTCGGCTAAGTGGAAAAATATGCATGAACTTAATATTTTGCCGTATATGTTTTGTGGGATAAGTGAAACTGGTCAAGTGAAAATCAAATAAGTGGAAAATAGTCATGCTCTTAATATATTTAGCCATATAATTTCTGGGATATTAAAGTGAAACTGGTCAAGTGAAAATCAGATAAGAGGAAAAATATTCATGCCCTTAATATTTAGCCATATAATTTCTTGGATAAGTGAAACTGGTCAAGTGAAAATCAGATAAGAGGAAAAATATAAATGGACTTATTATTTTGTCCTATGTTTTGTGGGATAAGTGAAACCGGTCAAGTGAACATCAGATAAGTGAAAACAAGATGCATGCCCTTAATATTTAACCAAATAATTTCTGGGATAAGTGAAACTGGTCAATAGTTACAGTAATATGGTGAAAACCAGATAAGTGGAAAAAAATCATGCCATTAATATTTTGCCCAATGTTTTGTGTGATAAGTGAAACCCGGTCAAGTGAAAATCAGATAAGTGTAAAAAATATGCAAGCTGAATGGACTCATAAATCACCCAGTATACAATAAACAATTATAATATAAAATACACAAAATATTTATATATAAAATAAAAATAGCAAAAATATTTACGTGTAAGTATATAATATAAAATGTGCAATGTAGCCCAATATTATAAAAAATATACTTTTTTTAAAAAAAAATTTAAACATTTCTTTGAAAAACGGGCGTGATTTCAGTAGTTATTTATTAATTAAGAACAAACTGGACACGACCACAAACGAACGACGTTTCGCAACCCATGTGGCTTTCTTCAAGTTTATTGTCTGCTGAAGTTAAAAAATAAGAAATTACAATCGAGCAAAAAACCTAGGGGGATAAAGTTACAATTATTAAATGGGTATAGGCATAGCAGGGTGCACTAATTTTGAGAAAAAATTCGAGGAAAGTTGCTGCACAAGTGCAGCAGAAAATGGGTGTACAGTGAGATTTTTAACGTTGATTTTACAGAGAAATTGGAAAGAAATACTTAAAACGCCATGCAGTAAAACAATTAAAATGAAATGATTCACAAAATCAGCAGAAAACACGAACCTTAAAGCCACTGAGTTGACATTCTGAGATGTACATCAACGTCGTTCGTTTCCTACATAACGTTTTTGGTCGTGTCCAGTTTGTTCTTAATTTATAATTTCCGACCACTTGAAGCTAAGATGCTAAAGATTTATTTTCAAAAATTACCAATTGTTTTTTGCTCCCATTCAGGAGATTTGGGGGTGCAATATATCAAATCTAATTTTATTCCTTCTAGAAATCATTAATCATTAGTATAAATCATCAGTTTTATTTATTAATATTTTTAAGGACCATCAACAAAATTTTAACAATGCCATCTAAGGGTAAAACCGAAATGATGATTTAGTGAAGAAAATAGTCCAGGCGATGTTTTTCATGAGAAAATAAACAGTTTGTTTATTAAGGTAAAAAACAAAAGCGTAACATCATAACGATGTGGATGCGTCGGCTGGCAGAGCAAGAATGACAATACATTAGGCAAGAAGGGCCAGCCAGCCACTTAGCAAACGGCAAAAAGTTATGAAACAGGTTATGCAACAGGTTTTGCAATACAAGCGCGCCTAATTAGCATAATGTGAACAAGCGCGCCAAGGTAATAAACAATTAAGGCGCGAAAGTCTCTGGACGCCGCACAAGGGCACACTGCATTCCTAACAAGAATAAAAAAAACCATCCAACGGCAAAATAGAGAAGTAATTATGCAATATTTGTATAACTGGAGTATAATTTTTCTTTTTAAGGATAATTTTTAAAACTTGATCAGACTGAATCAATCATAACTTATGTTTTTGTTCGCAAATATTGATGAAATGAAGCCATTTTCAAGTGGTCCGAAAAATGAATTAATAAATTATCGAAGTCACGACCATCAGCGGTATTGTTGGGCCACGTTTCGGGACCTTTTTCCTTTATTCAAGCTCTTGAGAAAGAAAAACAGCATACAGTCACTACAACATAGCATAAAATAACATCCATTCCACAATCAGCAGTCAGGTGCGAGTAGTCAGGTTAGAACAACAGTAATCAGTAAGTGCGTAGACAACAATATTCAAACAGGAGAATGCTAAAACATTACAAAATCAATAATCAAACAGTGCACCACTACTAGTTCCTCAACATTGAGTAATTTTAGAATAGTTTTTGTGATTGTAGCACTGTTGGGATTGCCAGGTGTTCAATTTTTATTGAATAGTGTTAGTCTCTGGTTCTAAATTGGTTTACTCTACATTTCTAAACGTAGTTGAATTTACTATTCTAAAACTAATCGGTGTTGAGAAACTGGTAGTGGCGCACTGTTTGGGATTGCCAGTGGTTAATTTTTTATTATTCTTGCATTCTCCTGTTTGAATATAGTTGTCTACGCACTTACTGATTAATGTTGTTCTAACCTGATTGCTCGCACCTGACTGCCGATTGTGGAATGGATGTTCTTTTATGCCATGTTGTAGTGACTGTATGCTGTATTTCTTTCTCAAGGGCTTGAATAAAGCGACATGGTCTCGAAACGTTGCCCAGCAATACCACGGATGGTTGGGTCTTCGATAATTTATTAAGAAAACATTGTAGATTAAGAAAAGAGGAAGTTTAAGGCAAGATAAAATATTAATAAATTTCATATTTGAGATTGTAATTTGTTATACTTAATTAATTACAAACTACAGTACCATGCCTGTTAGACAAATTTGCAATTTTTTTTTAAATTGGAGAATTTATTTTCAAAAATTTGTCATTGTTTTAATTTGCACTTATTCTGGAGATTTCGGTAATGCAACAGACATCTTATTAGCCACACTGTTTAATACATGCAAATTTGTTCAGAGATTTTGTTACATTCCTATATCACATCAATCGTGTTTTATTCCGTCTTGAACTTGATTATATGGTTTACAAAATACAGAAAGTTATTTTTTCTAAATAGGCGGAAAATTAAGAGCCATCAACAATATTTGGAAAAGTTTGCCAAAACTATTCAACATTAATTACATATATCAAGGCATATAGCAAGGTGGCTATATGTTAAGATTCTTGCCTTGCATTCGATAGACCCAGGTTCGCTTCCCGGGTCAGCTATCCTCGATTGTGGTTTTCCATGGTTTCCCACAATTTCTCCAGGCAAATGCTATGATATTTCCTAAAGTAAATCGGCCATAACCGTCTTTCTTTCCTATACCATTCTCCTTGTTAAGGTCTGAATTACAGGAAATACATGTATGATTTAATTGTGGTGTTGGGAACCATAAGGATCCCCCCCTGCCAAATGATACTAATCTACTGACTGCAGGGTAAATACTAGAATTAGAATTAGAATTAGAATATTAAAAAAGTAGTAAAACAACACAAAATTAGATGGAATCAGCTACTTCATATCACAAGAAAAACAAGACGAAATACGATGAAAGTAAGAAAACAAGAAAATATAGTGAATAATTTTAATGAAAATGAGTGAACAGCATTACAAATTCTTTATGCTGATTACAACACAAATAAAAAAATAGATTTGAGAAGAGTATGATGTAGCATAATGCAAAGTGTTAATGGAGGAATAATTAGACTAGTAATGGTCAAGAAGAAAAATAGTTTAAGAACTAAAACATCAAACAATTAAGATAGTCACCTCTGTTTAATGTAGTGTTTTTAGGAATGAATAAAACTTGTGATAATTACACTTATTTAAGCTATTCAAAATACCGAACACACCACATTTATATTATTATCTGAATAAACACACAAATATTAACATGCATCTAGATTTAAACCATTATAATTACGGTGTAAATTGTGCATGCATACCATAACATTTTAAAATGATCAAACTTTTTTCAAAAATGTACACAATTAATATTTTCCTTATACCTAACTGAGGTTAAATGTTAAAAGTTAATGGTATAAAATTTTGGAGCGATCACATTTGCGTTACATTTTTTATACACTAAAATTAATTTAAGTGCATAATTTAAAATATGTACTCGCAGGTACAGATTAACTATTTTATGTTTTCAACTATAAAGAAAAAAAAGGATTTTTTAACAAATATTTTGTCCCTTTTCGCCTAGCTTTTATTTACTACGAAATCATTTTTGTAATTTATGTTTTGTAGCTATGTATTTTTAAATACTGGGCCTGTTAATTCGATCATGCTTAATTTCGGTCAGCAATTTTATTTGGTCAAAATAGTCGGAACATATTTTTCTATGCTGCCCTATGCAAAAGAAGTCGCTTAATCCGGTCATTTCATCGCCCAATTCGATTACAATAGGGAAACTCAAGTTCCAAAGCTACGCATGCGTAATTTGCATATTTTGCATACCTTGCGTACCGTTTTCTGGGCGGTACACACAATGGCGCAGTTAGGTCAAAAAGGGCGCATCCTGATTAGCTAAATGCCCTACGAAGGTATACGAACCAAATGTTCTGGAAAAAGGTCCGTACCATGCGTAAGGGCTTAATGCGTACCGTGCGTAGCTGAATGAGAATAACGAAAAAATAATAGACGTAGTATAATTTAGAATTTCTTGGTTAATTTGAATGATATTGGGCAATTTGTTCGTTATTGTGATGAAAATGCGGAAAAACTTTGTTAGCTGCTAGAAAAAATTCGCAAAATGCGTGTCCGGTATCGGCCGAAACTAGCGAAGAAAATAGGCTTATACACGCCGCATTTTCTTCGCGAAATATCGATGGAGAAGGACGAAATGTCCGATTCATTAAAAAAATGGTATTTTGTAAACGTTTATCTGAATACATGTGAAGAAATCCATCTGATAATTTGCATATTTAAATAAAATTGAAAATTTGTACGAAAAATTCACGATGTTTTTAACTCACTTTAATTTTTTTGTACAACAGGTTTTTCGTTCTGCGCATGCGTCAATAGGGCGAGCCAAATTTTTCGGTACACATTTACGCACCGTACGCAAAAAATAAATCATCTTAAGTTTCCTTATTGTCTACGTGGGCACGTGATGCATAAGTGCGAAACGATTTTAAGCGTGTTTCATGCAAGTACGGACACGTTTGGACAAGGCGCCAGCCTTTATCTAAGCATCTAAATGCAGCAGCGGCTGTAGGCCTACTCACGTGGATTTCAGCTTATTTTAGAAAACTAATTTCCATCCGTTGCAGCAAACAGGAAACATCATACACTAATTACTACTTTTTATAAATACAATTTTAAAAATATGTAAATATAATAAAAGTACGATTAAATACAGGCATTTTTACAACACAGAACACATTATTTTGGTAAGGTGAATGAAATAGTTGATAAGCTTTAAAAAGCACTTTAAAGATCATCTATTTTTGTCAAAATAGATGGAACCAATGTGATCGAATTAAGCGACTTTCACTGTATCGGAACAAAATCGCTTATTTTTTCAATATTAACCATGCCACATTTTTAAGCTTATATTTCACATGATATTCTGGAACATACACACCATCTATAAACAGAATTGGGCTTTCTTTATTACCTCGATATTTGCTAAAAAGTGTAGCACCCTCCCATGAGCTCACATTACTCTGCTGTTCTCTGAAAAATTTAAAGTAAATTATTTCGATGACCAGAAAGACGATGGACAACAGCAATCCCAAACCCAGAAGGATAAAGACGCTGATGAACTGAGCCAATGTTACTGGTTCACTCGACGCTCGGCGCTGATCAGCGCGGTCAGAAAACCAAGATTTCCATAAATGATCCATATTACCTAGAAAAGCAAAAGCGAACATCTATATTCAGGATGTGCCTAAAAGGAAACTTCTTGATAGAAGATTCAGGAATTTAATGATCCAATGATTTCAACGATAACAATTTAAAAAAAAATGTGACAATCATCGGAATTAGAGTTAACAATTGATCATCTTAACATCAATAGCTCACAATTACCAGCGATGTGGAATGATTCATTTGCTAGTAAACTGTTGATTTCTGTAAAATTTTGAACGTCTAGGTTTAAATGCATGAAATCTTAAAAAAAAACAATTGAAAATAAAGCACATGGGATGCCGTTATCGAGTAAATGGAGAATTTTAAATTTTAAAAATATCTCAATTCAATGTGGAGCAAATAATTATCCTTTTAGGAGAATCATTTTTTTAATTATAACATTTCATCGAAAAAAAATTATTTTGACAAATTATTTGGATCTCAGTAATGTACTCCCAGAAATTTGAATTTGACTAACCTTGTTTTAAATAAAGCATTATCAACTGGTTGAATTTGGGAAGATATTCAGAAAAGCGAGGAAATCCAATGGCATAACCTGAAAACAATTTATTGTTTTTGAAATAGATTTTAAAAAAAAACTAAACATTTTTTTTGAAAATAAGTGCATTGCATGGTACTGCCTATAGGTTATCAAAATCTGCTTATGGAGGATTTAGTAAGTTTACCAAAAACATACTCCTTATGAAAATGCACACTTACCAGTTTTAGGGTAACGGGATCCCACAATTAGCAGGGAGCAAGTATCATCTTGGGCAACGAGATAGCCGAGGACCACAGCATCGTAGATAAACGCATCTAATTCACTTTTTACAAATAAATGGAGATAAAGGATTAGACATATTACCACAAGAACTATTTCCAATTAAATTTTTTCAAAGAAGTAACTTATAATTATAGCCCCTAGTTTTGAAGTTACTTCAGGGAACACATGGTTCACTGCTATACTTTTAAACATTATAACCTTTGAATTTTTGCCAAATAATAGATCCAGCTTTGCAATTGTAAAGCAATGTGTCAACACATTTTTACCCATTTCGAACTGCAGTAATGCCTTCCATAACGTTGGTCTTGTTAAAGTCTTGCATGTATTGATGCATGTTGGGATGGTTCTGTTGGAGGATTGCATCCGTGTGAGTGTTGGGCACCGTCCCAAAGCGCAAAGGAGGATTGCGGGAGTGTGGTTCAGCTAACTGAAAATTGACAATGAGAAACATTTAGAGCAATTTTGGAGAAACGTGAGCTATTGTTTATAAACAGTGTAGTCATGGCTTATTTCTGCACCCAATTAAGGGCAAAATATCAATGCCAGTAGTGGCTGCATGAATGGATGTTTTAAATTTGGCCTGCAAGAGGAACAGTTCCGTGCAAACGTGAAATGTTCATCAATAATCCTTGATCAAAATTTTAGCGAACAAAAGATTACTGGACTATGATGATGGCAGAATAAACTATCGTAAGATAAACGCATGCCTGTAGGCTATTGGCCTACATTTTTAGCATCGTGACATACACACGTTTTATCATGTGTTTTAATTTATCACAAAATACCTACTCTCTTATCCTCGATGCCGCTGATATCGATATAATCCTCTTGCGTGATCATGAAAGAGGCTAAATTAGCCGTGTAAATGGCCCCAAACATGAGGGCGAACATGGCCCACGCACCGGTGACCACACGGGCTGAAATGCTTTTGGGCAATTTTACACTGACCGCTGCATTTAAAAGATCTGCCCATACCAGCCAATAACTGCTTAACAGAGAAACTTTGTGTTTTTTGTCTAAAAAGGGGGGAAATGACACTTTAAAAAAAACTTAAAGAAACAAGTGTAATAACACGAGAATAGCCTGAACTATTAACTAACCTTCCAGCAATCGCATCGATGAACTGCGCTTTTCGAGCACAAAAACGACAAATGTAACGACGTGAACGCCCACTAGAAGAATTGCTATCCAGGACAAGGAGTCGAAAGGTTCTGGGAAATTGCGAATATACATTTCGATTGAAATAATGCATATATTGTATGCATTATTTGGGTAACGGACATTTAATTCAATTCAACTCAGTACCCTACTATTAGTAAATTTATTCTCAATTTGTTTGGTAGTTACCACCACATTTCTGTAGTCCCCAAAATCTTTTTAAAATTGAATTTCGTTGGAAAGAGACATCCAACGTCTAATGGCAAGCAAGAAATAAGGCCAAATTTTAGAATGGATATTTACCCGTGACAAATCTAGCAACTCTCAGCTGCACTATTTCAAGTTCCTGGGAATTATATGTATGTGTGGCTAACTTTTCACACAGTGTAAAAACACTTCACTTAACACATAAGTAAGTCTGCTTGAATATTTATAATATTAGCATTTACATGCATATAAATTCGTATAAAACTTCATGTGAATTTTAATGGAGACTTTCCTTTAAGAATTAATTTAAAAATGCATTTTTACAAATTAATGAATGTTTTTACTCTAAATTGATAAAACCAGTTTTCATTTACTGCTCCATATCGCGATGTACTCAAAGGCTTTCTTAATTCGCATATTATGGGGATGCTTAGTACCGGAAGAAAAGCTGTGACTGTAACGTGTAACTACTAACTAGTAAAGTTTAATTTTTCATGTGACATTCAAATTCACTTCCTAATCCATGCAGTTTAATAAAACCCTACTACTCACGAACACTAGATCGTCTCTAATAACCGTCAACTGCTCCCACCATTGGGGGAAAATGGCAGGTCTATTAAGGGGGACTCCTACGGGCGATTCGCCATTGATGCCACCCTACGTGGGTCGTTCAAAAAATGTGCGCCTTGCACTAACTCACGTAAAATTTCGAATTAGCTTTTAACGTCATAGAAATAAAGGAAAAAATAAATAAAACCAGTACCTTCTTTGGCGACTTATTCTCTATCGAACGGTGAGCTGTTTGGTGATTAAATCCACACGTAAAATCGCAGTCTGCCAATTTCCATACGTGGACGTGTTTTATTTTTGGCACTAACGGCCAAAAATCGCCATTATTATCATCTAGGCATTCTGGTCCCATAATGCACTACGCGTTTCCCAGAATGCCTAGATGATAATTATAGCGATTTTTGGCCGTTAGCGCCAAAAATAAAACGCGTCTAGGTATGAAAATTGGCCGACTGCGATTTTACGTGTGGATTTATTCACTAAACCGCTCACCATTCGATAGAGAACAAGTCGCCAAAAAAGGTACTGGTTTTATTTATTTACGTGAGTGAGCGCAATGCGCACATTTTTTGATCGACCCACTGGGGGTGGGATCGGGTGCGAATCGCACTTTGGGAGTCCCCCTTTAAGGAAGATATTGTATGTAGGGTGCTTCCTAATACCGGGGGCAGACTGAAGCAAACAAAAACAGTGTTTATGTTTGCTATTTGTTCAACTTGTTTGTTCTTTTTCTAGGTGGGGGGGACACCATGGTTGCACAAACACATTTGAGCAAACATATTTTTGGACAAGCTGTTTGCTTCAGTCTGTACCCGGAAACAGTGTTTGTTAAACAGCTTTTTTTATCAAAGTGTTTGCTGTTTGCTAGAAATTTCAGAGCAAACCTTTTTAGCAAACACAAACACTGTTTTTGTTCGCTGTTTTTTTCAGTCTGTTTCCGGCATTAAGAAGCAACCTACTTATGGGCACTAAAAAAGTCTTCCTCTACGGTGCTCCGTATGTTTGTGTTTTTTTGTTTTCTGTTTGCTTTGGTGTGGCCGCACCATAAGGGGAACTCCCAAAGGCGATTCGCACTCTTTCCCACCCCCACGCGGGTCGTTCCAAAATCGACGTCCTTACCTGCAATGGTGAAATGGCGTATGAGCTCAACTTTTCCCTGAAATTGGTATGAAAACAAACAAAACTTGCACTCACCTTGGCAACTCCTTCTCCAGTAAGCCATACGCTTGTTCTGCCCGTAGACTACATCCGCTGGTCAGCAAGGTACAGGCGTGTACGCATTTGAATTTTGCCGCTAACGGCCACTAGTCAATAACAATAACGATAACGGCCGTCAGCGGCAAAATTCAAACATGAACACGCCTGTACCTTTCCGACCTGCAGTTGTACGGGCAAAACAAGCATATGTCGTACTGCAAAAGGGGTTGCCGAGGTGAGTGCAAGTTTTGTAAGTTTTCATACCAATTTCAGGGAAAAGTTGAGCTTATAGCCTACGCGATTTTACAATTGAAGATAAGGATGTCGATTTTTGACGGACCCTCATAGGGGCGGGAATAGGGATACATACAGTACATGTACATGGAAACTTTACGAATGGCAATTTTGATTAATGCATGCTGTTCCGATAATTACTATATACAAATATTAAAAAAATATTAAAAAGAATAGTTTTGAATTTTTTACGAACTCATTAACAACCACAACTTTTGGTTGCATGTACTGTATGCTTGTGGAAAAATTAATCATTATGTTTTTCAACTGTAGAAAAGTTACCAAATTTAATAATTTAGTACCTAAAACGTTGACAATTTCTTCTTGAACTCGCTTCTGTATGTCCTGGTTCAACCCAAGAAGAAATAGTGCGAAAGATATTGTGGATGATGTGGATTCATAACCCTAAATTTAAAGAAATATTTTCAAAATATATGATTTTTTTCATAATTATTTATAGGTTTTTTAATTAAAATTCAGATTATACGAATGAGCTCAATGTGTAGGCCCTATATCAAATTCCCAATTTCAACGCCCTACCCTTATAATATATATTTTTCCATGCAATATATAATATATCTATAATAAACATTATCATATATATTTTTTTATAAATTTTCCTAAAAATGTATTGAGGATTTTTATTCAAAAATCAACATACAATCAAGTATGTTTCCGTTTCCATGTTATTCAAGAAGAGCAAAGACAATTTGTAATTTCTTTGAATTCCACAAAGAAAACGTTTTATAAAAATCCAGTACAAATTAACAGATTTACAACATCTTTCAATTTCTAAAAAATGATAAAGATCATAATTACAAAATCAATTTTCTTAAATCCTGAAGGTAATTAAATTCTCTGTATTTCAGTTTTATTTGTTTAATGGTGAATATAATTTCATATTAATTGAGTTTCTTCTAATTTAACACAGAAATAATCACTTCCTAAAAGCATTAAATCATTAAAAAAATTTAAATCTTGACATATCTACTGTATACAGGGTGGGGCATATGTCTGGGCCTCTCAAATATCTTTACCACCTAAGGCGCTAGGTAAAATGTGCTTACATCCGTGAATAGGATGTGATGTGAGGACTCCAGAAGCCATGTCAAACATTACAGTGCACGTCAATGTCATGGTGCATGCGATTTTAAACGCTAAACCGTAGGAGATAGAGCAAATACTCGAATTAGACAGTTGGTCAGCGTTGCATATTTAGTGCAATAATAGTGCTTGTGACATTTATTATTGCTCACATATCTGACAATGTACCTGGTTTTTGTGTGATGTGTGCATCCTTGCATAGCATCTATGCAAGGCAGGAATGCTACCAAATGTTGTCAGGGGCTGGTCAATTGCCCAATTGAATGCATTTAAATCATGTCCTGCTATGCAGTATGAAATCGGTTAAAGGGAAGCACAACTAGATCAGGACGTCCAAAGCAAACTTTATAATCCAAGGTTTATTTCATTTATTTAATGGGGAATGATTACAAGTTAACATTAGATTTTAATTGAGCTTTCCTGTCTTGCATAGATGCTATGCAAGGTTGCACGCATCTGGCAAAAACCAGGTACGTTGTCAGATATGCGAGGAATAATAATGGCGGATTCCATTCTTCCAAAAAGTGTACACTGGTGTACACCGAGTGTACGGATCTGCACTCGTTCCATTCTATTGGTCCATGGTACATACTTCATTGAAATTGGTGCACCCTATACTGGACTATTCCATTCGTCCAAAAAACGTGCACTGAGTGTACACTGACTACACTGTCGAAAGAGCCAGTGTAGTCGGTGCATCCAACATGGGGATTATGACGTCATGAGGTTGCCCTGAACAAAAAGTCACGTGATCAAGTTGCACTAGCAAGACACTGCACTGCACTAGTGTGAACGATTGAAATGCGCCATAAATGTAACAAGCACTATTATTGCACTAATTATGCAACACTGACAAACCTTCTAAAGGCCGAATCACACTAGCGTTTCGGAAGCGCGTTGCCATTGCGCTCAGAGGCAGCGATTGCGCTGGGCGATTGTCTTTTAGCCTCTCGGCTATTTTCCAAACGCCAAACGCAACCACAGCCAATCACAGGCCGAGAATCGCTCACGTGCCGTTTTAGCGGGGAAACATCACATTTGGTGTCAGCCTTCACAGGACCTTGTTTCATGTTGATTTGTGATTTCTAAAACGTCCAGGTAGCAGGACGCGATCTCAAATAACAGTCAGAGGCCCAAAAATAATCTTCCGTGGATGTTTACACGCTTAAAATGCAAAGGTGGCTGCTGAACTGGCACGTGCTGTTCTTACTTGTTGTTCCCCAAATAAGTCCTGGTTGAAATGAAGTGTACAAAGGACGGAGACTTGCGACGTCCTTTGTGTGATCCTGGAAATCCTAGATTTGTTGATGATCCTAATCCACGAATATCTCACTGATTTTCAGGCATCCACTATTCCCTTTCAGATCCAGTAACAGGCACGATGAAGATGGAATTATTGCTGCTTCTAATGCGTTCAAATCTCAAGCCCTTGAGATTTGAGAATCGATTTCAATGTGTAGCACGTGTTAGGCCTACACAATCGACTTCTGCTGGTTTTTCTGAGTCCGATCCTTTTGGTAGAATTTCTGTAGAAATTCTCAGCACACGCGATCGTTGAAACAAACTAATTAAACTTTGAAGTTAAGATTCAGGATGTTTTATTGCAGTTGTACAATACTCAATGAAAAACTAACTGAAAAT
>JAQGAO010002921.1:0-18292 GCA_034697705.1 Ommatoiulus sabulosus
GCGCCCTCATTTAAAACGCATGTCGCATTCTTATCCCGCTTGGTGGCGCTATTGTACGCCGAGTGGTAAGCGCCTGCGATAAGCATTCTGTGTGTTCTCACCCATAGGCAGTACAAGTTGCACACGCATCGAAATGATGGCAATAAGTAAAAAAAAAATGTTTGTTGTTTGTGATTTTTTGTTGAATCTCAAACGTATAAAAGTGAGAGCAAATTCCAATTTTAGTTTTTAATTCCGTTCCCGTTTAGGAACTTTCTATTTTAAAAACTTGTTTTGGGGTCCCTGCAGGTTAATTCGCAAAACGCGGGTCGAGTGTAGTTAGGTTACGGTGTATAGCATACATGTACATGTACTGTATATCAAGCGCAATATCCAAAAGCCAGGAATTGGAAAGTGCTTGGAAATGCGATTATTTAAGCAATGATTATTTTTGGAATTAAGCAAGCAAATAAAAGAATACTTTTTAAAAGCATTTAAACGAAGTAGCGCATCTTGAAATTGCTTTTAATTTTTGTGTCAATTTGGCGAGTAGTTGAGAACGCACGCTGGAGACTTGACGCTGAATTTTGAAGTAACCCCTTAAGCATCATTAGTCATTCAAAAGTCGTGAGCTTGGAATGAGGGAGCGAATATTTGGAAAAAAGTCAATATTTAATTAGTCGAAAGGTGATTAACTCGTCCCTATACAAGCTGATGAGAAATGAAAGATAAAATGACATTGTTTGATTTTTGATGCGCGATTGGCAGTTGGGTCGGCTCTCAACCTGCTGCCGTAGCTCCAGGGTGTTTGTTGTGGAGGGTGGGGGGTAAGGGGGTGATGGAAATTCGCCTGGGGTTGGAAGCGAAGCATACCTGGGCAGCGTTTTTCTAGGCCCGAAATGAACGTTGCGGCAATTAGTTGAACCGATGTTACTTGGTATGCGTAAGCATGAACTTAACGTCGTTATCACCTGTTTTCGTATACGGCGTGAATTGGAAGGAGATGGGACAAACTTTTTTTTACGCTTCAGTGATGGGTGTAAATACGGATGCACGATGCGTGGTAGTTGCGAAAATGTCGTAAAAATTGTTACGGATACTCGTGAACCGTTCAGTGTCTGTCTGAAACATCTCTCCTTGAAATATGACTAGCATCGATCAGTTTGGCAGAACAGCTACGATACAAAGTGGGGGAAACGGTGGTTTTTTCTTGTAAAATATCGACTGCTTTCATCGCTGTTGTTTTTTTGTTTTTTATTTTTTCTTACTTCGAAACTTCAAAAAAATACGTAAAAAAATGTCAGATTTTGTTCGGTAATTCTTGGTATGGTTATCTGCACGCATAACGTGTTGTCATCCTACAACACAAAGTGCAGTTCATTCATTCATGGCTACGCAGAATTTTCGGCTATTTTGGCCCACCTTTGCCACCCTCATTACAATTAGTTGAATAACTTAGAGCTTCCAACAAGTTTAAACTCATAAAATTATGGTTCTTACTTCGAAATAAGTCGTTATCCATCTGTTTTGAATCACGACCCGATTCTTAGCACGAGCAACTTGGCTGGACTCAGAATTTATAGTCGCAAACTAAAATAAACTAAAAATTTTAAAAGCGAAAATTATGTCATTTACCACTTTTATTATATTCAATAGTTGGACTCAGAAGCTTTACGACTCGTACTTTGGCAGTCGTGAAGTCGTCACACATGCAAAAGGAGTGCATTGATCGACTTAAAATACCGCTAAAAATCAATTATAGCGTTTTACTTCACAACTGCCAAAGTACGATTAGTTAAGCTTCCTCATGAGTACGACTCGCGATCCGCATGTTGAAAAACTGTTTAAATAAATTATTTAGAATGATGCCAAACGTGACAATCTCTTTGTATGCGGATGAACCAAAAATGCTGTTTGAAACTGCATATGAATAATGAGGAATACGTGATCCGTTAATTATGGTTCATAATTGATGAAAATGTTGATGGCAAAACTTAATTGCCTGCAGTGTGAACTTGAGTATTTATGTAACTTCCACTTCCATTACTTTAGTCGCCCCGCACTTAACATTATTTAGGTCAAATTATAGTTTGAATAATTTTAAATCGGTGAATAAGTTTATAACTGCATGGGAGGAAAATTTTGATGAGTTGCATCGGACGTCTCAATTTTCTGTCTGGCGTATTTTGTCAGCCTAACCTGGCAGTTAACGAGGCAATTTACTTTCAGATTGTTAGCCAATCAATCAATTCCCCAAAAAAATGTCATTAATTATGCTGTGCCTCACACATGTCTTCAGGGGGGTATTGGCGGGGAAAGCTGCGACTTTTATTTCATTTACGGTATTTTGAGAAAAAAATGTTGGTTCGCCTTGAGAAATTGTGGTCGTTTACTCCTGTATATGACAGCCATTGGGGAACTGACGGACTGTTCTTCCTAAGCAATTAACAGCCCCTATTGGTTTTTAATTGTACACTTTATTTAATGATTGACACACCTGTCATTGGAATGTTGATGATACCATGTAATATTGGTCAGTTCGTATCTGAATAGAAGAACAACTGCTATCAAGCTTCAAGTATTCGAAAGTTTCTTTAATACAAACAACTCTCAGATTTGATAATGATGAGAGCATTGTTCATAAACCAAGTTTTTTAATTCAAGAGAATAAAATGGGAGCTATATTTTATTCTATTAGCGTAACTCAGACAAAGTTTACTTTGGCTGTCGAGAAGTCACGTGAAGTTTTTTTTTATAGCAGTGATCCGAAACCTCGTAATCGAGAGTACGTAATCATTTCTAATTGTCTAAGTTAATTTTATTCTCATTCAAAGTTTATTTCCTACGATTTAATGAATCATGAAATTTATCGAACCGCATTCCACTGGCAGAACTAACGAATTGATGCGATATTGCTTTTTAAGCGAGGAGGAAAATGTCGCATACAAAGTTCTCGAACTTCATTTTGATCAGATTCGGGCAATTCCAAGCGCGCGTTTTGGCATCCCCGTTTCGTAGGGTATTTGTGGCCTCCAGTGCTAACCGTTGGAGGGTGTCACGTGACGGAGCGAGTGTCGTAAACGTCGCATCGCCTCCAGACGCCAATTGCGCCATTTTTGATGCCTCGGCTTAAGGTTGTCCCCTCACGTTTCGGGTGTCGGAACTCATCCGCAACAGACGCGCCTCTCCTCTGGTCAAGTGGCTGCCAACTCGTGTTGGCAAGGACTCCCTAATAGTGTGGATTTAGTTGCGCGCATTTTTTTTTTGCCTGTTTTTGCTACCTGAAACTCGGAGCAACTTTGGTGGAAAGTGAGCTTCCCAGCAAGAAGTCCATTCTTCCAGAAGAACAGATAGCATCTACACGAAAACCTGCGGTTCGGTGGTTTGGGAGGAGAACACTGTTTGCTTTTAAGTTGGTTCCGTGGCCTCCTGCCAAGAACCGGCGATTTGTCTTTTTTTTTAATGCTTTGAACGGAAGTGTCAACGGGTTAGTTCGTCTAGGAACGTCGCCAGACATTGTTGCTTGACCATTGTCCGAGTTGCCGGAGCGAGCTTCGTCCCTGCAGATCCTTGGAGTGCATCCAAAATCATTTCCGTCGCAAGCGGGAGTACGTCAGGGGGTACTCTTGATTTGGCAGGATTAGGATTATCATCTAGTTGGTGAAATACTCTGCAAGTACCGCGTGTGTTAGAACTGATATCCAGATGGAAAATCGTGCAAATTCGGCACGCTTATCACTCACTCGCACATAGTTTGTTGCACGTGTAACCTATAGTAAGTTGCGAGTTCAGTTCAGTGGATTGGTACGTGAAACAAGCTATATAGAACAGATTTGAGTTTTTTTGAAGCTCAATGATTAAGGTGAGAGCTCACTGCCTCGAACTCCAACTGACAGGATTGTTTTGTCAGTCGTAACCGTTTTTTTTTCTAAACCAAAAACTTCAAAATCAAAATATTTGGATTACAGTGATCAGTTCATCTCGAATTTTAACCAGGAATCAACGCGTTTTACGAGTGCTTATTTTGACGTTTTCGAAAACGCCTTGCTGGGAAAAAGCGTGCCCAATAGTGGAGGATATCGAAAAACCCGATTTGTAAGTTTTCCTGTTCGAAATTGTACGTTCACACGCAGTCGATGCTAGGAAGTTTCTTCAGCGAGTTTCGTCCTGAATTCGGCTATGTTTCGCCCAAAGTAACTGGTGAAATCGCCGTTGTTCCAACTTGAGCAACTTCGACATGGCGGGCTGGTCGGTCGTGGTGTTCTTGCTGGCGATTCTCTTGGCGACGATCGACTTTTCGGATGCCGGACGACGATCGAGGAAATGCCACGAGGAGAGCTTGGAAGCGAGAGAAACTATGGCGGATATCGTCTTCACGGGTACGGTGCAGAAGTCCTTCCGGGAGAGGAAGGCCAGGGCGACTTCCGGCGAGGTTTTTCCCTCGCAAGGCAATACCTACAGGGCCACGATCCAGATCAAACGCCTGATGAAAGGCAACTTATCGTTCGCCGATCAACTGGTCGTCATCGACGGTTTCGGCAATGCGAAGCTCTGTCAGGCCCATGTGCGCGAGAGGGACACTCGAATTTTCATGGTGAACGAAGTTCTGGAGGATACAGGCTCGCCCATCCTCAAGCTCAACTCCAGTCTCGTCCGGGTAACCTTACGCAACCTGGAGCGTGCCCTGGCGGCCATCCAAGGTAATGTCAGGCACACTTATCTAATGATGTATGACATCACGGCCTATTTATTTACGTAACAAGGACGTTGTCATGCACTCTGATACGCCATCCACGATGAATTATTAAAAATCCAGTGACTGATTTTAAGGAACCGTTGCAAAACATGCAAGGAATCCGATGGAGAAAACAAATTGCGGAATTCAATCATTTTAGTCGCACGTATATGCACAGTACTTTCTTACAAATCGTACATGATTATCTCAAGAAAGTTAACCAGTATCCATGCGAAATTTACATATGAGTTGGGAATAATGACCAAAAGGTTCAATTATTTACGATTTTGTCCCCTGTTTTTTAATGCCATCCTGTCTTGAGATACGCAAGTCGAGTTTTTTTTATTATTTGAAAGCAAGTCCTCAAGTTGCCAGCCCAGGATTTCTATGAAGTCTAGTATTGGCTATTTTGGTAATTATCAGTGGTGATTTATGGCTGTCATAATGCCATAATTGTTCTGTTGGATATCTATAACTGCGAACGCAATGTTATTATTTTTAACCCGACTAACAACTCTGTACAATTCGAATCCCGGGCATGACCATTTTCGTTTTGCACTATTAAATACCCGCATTATCGGCAATACAACGGAGACCGGTTTTGTGCAAGAACAACGCGTGATTTCATCACTTAGTGCAAGTTGCGCCATTCAACGGTTACTGTAATCGGATGTTAAGCACCGGTTGCGATCAATAATGCGAACTGATTGAAACTAGCTTTAATCGCCAATTAGACTCGCGGAGAATGGTGCAGCGTGCAATTAATCGTTGTGAAGGTTTTTGTCAACGGAATTGTCACCTAGAAGCGACAAGTTATGACTTTAACGAAAATTCCGATGGCAAAACTGGATTTTTAATAATTCTATACGTCTGTGATGCCCACTAATAATGGTGTGTTGAACCCGAATTAAATCAAAGATGTACAGATATGAATGGGGAAAAATGAATTAATACCTAGAAACTCGAGTTTGAAAAGAGCGGACTTGGTTTCTCAATAAATTGCGCAGGGGCCTAACGGCAAACCCTGGCCTCAAATCAGTTAAATCTATAACTCGGTGCATTCAATCATTATCAAACGCGTATAATTTTGAGCAGTTTTGTTGGACGCATTAGAATGCGGGCCAATGGGGATTTGTTTTTAATTGTGCATAGACACGCCATTGCAGCTCGCCAAATGACCCTGGTCAGTTTTAGGCCAAAACGGTTATAAAAAATGAAAAATCGAAACAGGACTTACAAATTGACGTACAACATACTCCCGATTATCCGGTTAAGCAGTGATGAAAAATTGCCTCAATTTACCTCAAAGTACATGTATAGGAAAAACTCAGATGGCATAAATAGAAATATTGAAGTAATGCATGTATGCATGCATGCTGCAAGTGCTGTACATGTTTTCGTAAAGCAATGGTGACGAGCATCCACTATTCCCGATTGACTTAATTTTCACTTAACTTTTACGTTCATCGTAATCCTCGGACATCGGCTGTAGAGCGATATCCGTTCGAAGATGAAATCTACTTAATAATATTCATTGTACTAGATGTAGTCAAACGGTTATGACAGTAGTACTTTCATTCAAACGGATATCTGCATTTAGCTCCATACAACCCATATGAACACACTAAAAAATGAAGGGTGGAAAAAAGCTTGTTGCACCACAGGGTATGGCGGACTCTCTCAAGACTCAAGAGCGTCTGTCAGTGGTCCATTCACTATGGGAATTACGACAAAGATAATTTTAGGCAGAGAATGAAGTATTTTCGAAAAAAAAAAAAACTATGGGCAAAGAATGAAAATAGCTGCATGGTGTTTGGGAATTTCACCGTTTTAAATTGCCTGAATGTTAATTTTAAATTAATTAAAAAAACTATTTTAATTTTAAAAATGCTCCATCTAGGGATCAAACACGCAACAGGTAAAATTTTTCATAAATTAAAAATTAACGCTCGGTGAAGTTTAAAGTGGGAAATTCTTAATCTCTATAGCCATTTCATGTTTTTATCTATAGAAAATAATGATTTCTATAGCGATTTAACATCTGCCAAAAGTGGCATTCTTAAAGCTTCTGTATGAGTACCCTTAATGCATGTTCACCACAGATTACTGGTTTATAGTGTGCTTGTTAAATTGTTTGATAAGATGCAACATTTGCATAAGTAAAAGTCAAGTTGTCCATGTGTAAATCGTATGCAGAACTGTTGAGATGGGAGCATAACTCACCCAAAACGTAGGGCGAAGGGAGTTGAGCCCATGATCGATTGACTGTCGTTGACCTTTGACGCTAATGTAAGCAGGGTGTTACAGTTGAGACACAAGGCGAAATTAAAGGCTCATTTTGTGGAATTCATTTGGGAGCCATTCTCACCGGGTATCCGTGGTTCATAGCGCGTATAATTACCGTATCTGCGTTATCTCTGGGTTCAACCGGGGTAAATAAATTGAGACTCGGAATTCAATTTTCGAGCAACTGTCTTGTTTTTTCTCGAAGATTACGAATACGTAACCTTTCCCAAACTCGGTTGGCACTCCTAGGGTGAGGGGTGGCGCTCCTCTCGTTTTTTTTTTGTCAAGGTACGGCTGCTGCGTAGGTGTTTCAAATAAATATGGCCAGGGTTGGGGTATACATTTGTCTGGTTTTTTTTTCTCAGTGTTTGCCAAATCCAAATTATATAATTGGGTGGAAAATCGGGTTTCTGCACGCACGCAGATCGAGCCAAATAACAGCCTATCAACCCGTCTGTAGTGAATTTCTGCTCGGCTGTGTCAAGGCCTCAAAGTTTTTTTTTAACGAATTAATTATGGATGTAATCATGACAGTAGCCCACAAACATGACTACGAAGTCATATCACTCGT
The DNA here is from genome assembly GCA_034697705.1 of Ommatoiulus sabulosus. Lineage (NCBI taxonomy): Eukaryota > Metazoa > Arthropoda > Diplopoda > Julida > Julidae > Ommatoiulus > Ommatoiulus sabulosus. Next base: position 7,572 of record JAQGAO010002921.1, read on the forward strand.
TTTTTTATATTAATAAAACATGAAGATGACTGGCAGAGGCTGGGTTTACAGACTGTCGCGTTTTACTCGGTTAATTAATTGCGCTACATTTTGCGACACGTTTTTAGGTGCTGTTTTCGTATTTCTTAATGACCAATCCAAAACTAATTAAACGTAGTTGTTTAAAACTTTGTAACCCATCTACATCAGTGATTTTATTGAGATATAATGCGATCGTTATCGAAGCATCTTCTATATTCTCCTCATGGTAATTTCAATAAGGACAAAGTTCACATAATAATGCTCGTTTTATAGGTAATTCAAGTAACGTAGCCGTGTGTTCAAAGTTATTTTTACAAATACGTTTTAAAATTCTGAAAAAAAGCTATGATGAAAAACACATATACACATAGTCGTGCACATTCAGTGAACAGGTTTTTTCAAAGGTAATTTTCGACAGCATGTACAGTATACTGTATGTATGCATATATTTTTGTGTAGTGTGTGAATTGCAAATCGTGGAAACGATTTTGACAATGAACTCGTCATACAAAGCTTAGAAAATGCATTTTTGAACTAGTTTATTACGAAATAGGATAAAAAGTAAGACATACTGTAGCATAGAGTATATTTGCGGATATATATTACAGTTTAATGTATTTTTCTGACAAGAAATGGTTTTCTGGAAGCTAGATGTTGGATAACCTATACTTTACTGTCGTGTCGAGAACTGTTATGGTTCAAGTAGTACATTGTTTAACTAAGAATGCACTTGAGTTAATCGTATGGTTTTCAACTGTATGTGGGATTTAAAATTAAAAATCTTGTCTTTTTAATGTTGTTACTCGTAATTACCAGGAATCTAGACAAGCATTGCCTCACCCCATGCACGATGACTCGTAAGCGAAGCCAGCTTCACAAATCGCCATCTTGCACGATGACCATGATGTTCCTCTAATTTCCAGTTTTCTGATGTTGACAGAAAAGATGACTTATGAGTATTTTAAATCTCTTCTTCGTGTTGCTCATTATGATGAGGCTGCAGTCCGTGACATCTCGCAACTTGTATGAATTATTTCGTTAAATGTATCAGCATCGGGGGAGACTGCAATCTGCTGGGGCACTCGCGTAATTAACCCTTCCTTTGATGAAATATTTGAACTACGCCATCATCTGTTTTCCAGAAGCTATTTCACGTCGCGTAATTCACATTTATCTTCGGGGTGGACCGACAGTGGCGCTATTAGTGCTACTTTAAAGTGGCCATGTACGTTGTAAATTCATATCCTGGTTTGCGAAAGGTCAACACCGGACCGGCGGTTTCACCCAAATATCGCGCGACAGGGGCCTTTTCGGGAAATGTCGTGATTCTCAACTACATTTACGAACATTTGCATATTGCAAAACGAAAATTGAAAAAAAAAATACATGCGGAACTACACTGTATGTCTATAAAACACGTCATAACCGCTGTTTTGAAGATACGAGTGGCGCCACATTTGTAATATTTCAAGAAGACATCCTTAAATATGGAAATACAGCTGTGTTATTTAAGGACATGTTTTTCCCTTAACAATGTAATCACCAGCTTTAGTTGATACAAGTAGTCTTTAAGTTTATTTATTATTTGCAATAGAAACAAATGCGGTGTTTTTAAAAACTTTCGAACAACATTCAAAGTGTTTATACATTTTTAAAATTCACATGAAGTACATGTAATGAAGATATCGTATATTTACTACGGTTTCAAGTTTAATGAAATATAACATTCCAGCGAATAATTACGCGCTGAGAACTTAATCTTTGATCCTGCACAAAAACGGAGCATTTATTGCAGAACAAACTCGAAGAAATGGGTTCAGAAAAATTATAAAAACATAATTCGTCCAATAATACTTCCCGACAGAATTGAACCCGGTTTATCTACAATGTATCTTAGAAATTTTAAGTGATCAATCATAGTTTGTAATTGATAAGAGTTAAATGAAATATTACGTATTCTTCCGATAATAACCAGCAGTTTTTTAAGGTTTAGTTTACTAATTGTGCTGCCTCGTTTACATTTTATCACCATCAATCAAAGATTCCTTACCTATATTATAAGCACGCAGGCAATTAAGAATGACTTAAAAACAGTTAATCAAGAGCTAGTTTAAAGACAAGAACAAGAACAATGTATGCATCCAATTTTTCCCTTGATATTTCCAGTATTTTCTTGATTTTTAGCGTGATAATGTCACATTTTTTTATCGTCTAGGATTTTCGTAATAAAAACATACATTCATCATTATTTTGGAAGGAACTTGTATAAAAAAACTGCGAGATTTACCTGGCTGATACTGTAGATGACCAGCGCCATCTATTATGCAACTTGACCAACTTGTTCTTTTCTGAAAAAAATACTTAAAATATCGTCTGGCGCACATGTGGTTCACGACGATTAGCATTTTTAAGTGCAGCCGTGATGGGGGGCAATGAAGTAGGTGTTGCTTATTTTTTGGCTATCATAATTTTGAACATGCCTTCAGGTTTACCGTAATCAAAAAAGAAAATTAGCCCCCTTAAAACAAGAAACGCCTTTGTGTTAGCGAACAGCTTTTGGAGTGAACAGGCAGAATCGCGCAGGCTCATGATACACCTAATGGAAAAAGTCAGGGAAGTTACTGAAGTTGTGCACCAAATCCATTGGCAAATAGGATTCGGCGTGAAACTTGACCATCGGAAGTTTTTTATTTCCTAATTGGCTGTCAACGAAGTTACGCGGAGATATTAATTTTTGCCGTAATTGGTTCACTGTTATTTTTCTAAGCTTTTTAGCTGGGTGTGAAAAATTGCGTTTGCAAATGCCATTAGCACCTCTCGTGTTGAAACACGACTATAAGACTGTCCCGGGACGATTATCTAGCAAATGCATTTTAATTTTTTGTGCCTTAATGCACTCTGGTCTCCCCATGCACCATACTTTCTTCGGTAATGGTAATTTACTCGGAATCAACTCGGAGTAAGATAATTTTACACAAAGTTGGATCGCTGTGATGTGACAGCTTAGATTACTTAGCAATACTGAACATGTTTAGTGCATTTGACACATTCTTCCTTTCCATAATCTTGAACGCTTTTTTGGGTATTTACCGATAGGGGTTAAAAACCTGCAGTTAACAGGCGTCCATTTTCCATGAAGTTAGCTTCTGGTTAACAGATTGCATGTGACTTTACCCAAGTTCTTTCAATTTAATCATATTTTCATTGTTGTTAATGTCTAAATCAACGTCGATGTTGTCTTGAATATGAATGTTCCGGGTTGCTTTGTTTTATACAGACTTAGATAAATTCATGCAAGATGGCAGACAGCAACCATGCTTGATGATGATGATGATTTTTGGAATAGCAAACATTTTGAAATATTATTTTCTATTTCTCAAATATCTGATTGGTTATAGATTTAAAATACTGTATTTCAGTGATTCATAATTGGGGAATCCTTGATGAATTACCACCTATGGGTAAATGTAACTTGCTTTAAAAAAATTGAAATTTTACCACTGTTATCTGTCGTAAATTTCAATTTTTATATTAGAAAATTGGTTACAGAATCTCACTCTTGAATAGGCGATGCCTAAAGCTCCAAAACAAACACTTAGAACTAGCTGCATTTGCATAAAAATCGCAGCGGGGCCACCATAACAAGAACATAATTTAGAAATTTGGGAAAGTTTAAAAAACCTAATGCTCGGACGTTTTGGAGTCAGGAAAATTTACGAGATTGCAATTTTCATCTGTTTTTGAGACTTCGAGACTTCCTAGTATTACTCAAATGATCAATGACTAAAAAAAGTGGTGAACATGTGGTGATTTTTAAATACGAAAATGACTTTGACCTATAGTATTTTTTAAATAGAAATCACTTTGACCTATAGTATTTTGAAAATAGAAATCACTGTCACTATAGATGAATAATTGGACATTGTCTGGGATAAATTATGTTTATTTTTTGAAAACGTGGCACTAAAGTATAGAAAGCGACAGAGCACATTTCCAGGAAACCATATTAGTTTCTGTAGTTTTTTTTAATGAAAGATTCCTCCTATCCATAAAAGATGGCGATGGTATTCATTAATATTTACTCTACATAATCGTGGGGTCACATTATTTAAATACGCCGAAAAGAACATGTTACCTGTACATTGCATTTGATTTACCTGTTTGGTGGGTCGTAAAATTGTATTTCTGAAATTTATCCAGAAAATTCTGAATAATTCTCAATTTTAATCGTGTTTATCGAGAGCATTCATGGCCTAGTTGAGGAATTAGATACATGTACACGTATGTTTTTGCCCCAGTTATTTTAAGCAAAGAACCCACCTTTTTCGAATGCTGGAATTGGGATGAGATTTTAGCAACTCTTTTATTCTCTTTGTTGTCGGTTTGCATAAACATCCTGTATTTATATAAACCGTTTTTTTTTTCTTCAAACCAACCTTAATTTTTTGACTTTTTACAACAAAAGAACTTGTAAATTTTGTTTTATGATAAAATGAACTTAATAAAGTCAGGATTTCGTACTCAGATATGCAAACATAATTTATCGATAATTCGAAGCATTTTTTTTATTATTATCATCGTAATTTTTATTATAGCAAGCTGATTATAGTTTTTAAGCGAACCAAAAGATTCCGGTTTTTTGAGCCAATATTTTTTATAGTTTTATGAGTTACAACTTACATGTACATGTATTTGTAGCATTACTATCGCTAGAGCTTAGTCACCAAATAAAAGTTTGTATACTGCTTGAATGTAGGATAAGCATTGTTTTTATAATTAAAACTTTTTACGAGTTTTAATTATATCTGTTTCATCACTTATTTTAATTTCGAAGTATTTTTTTACACTCATGAGTTTCGAGGATCCATCTTCAGAAAGCTTTCAGACATTAATATTACAAATAATCAAGTGGATGGAGCGCATGTGGCTACTGTAATTCAGACGCCGAATTTAAAAAAAATTGTTTATATAAAATGTAATCACAGACAATGCCGACTCGGGAGACATGGCTTCTCCTATAACATTTTTGAATTGCTGTTTATATATTTTTGCACTTTCAGCAATGGCAAACATCGTCAAATGGTCAATACTCCTGTCGAGAGCACAAAACCACTTGATATCTCGCTCTTCAAGGGACTGTTGCGCCGTATTCATCTCTGCATCACAAGAAATCCCTATGAATTGATATTCACATCACAGATATTTTGGTCACAGAGATATCCTTCGAGCCAACTGCGTTGTTTATGCATTTCGAAACTACGAAGTGTAAATTGATCAGATAACTGGCTGCTTCGTGTGCCCCCTTTGGGCATATCATTATCGAGCTATTGACCTTTTTTTTCCGGATTAGCTTTCAATTGCTGTTTGATTTATTCGTGTGAAAATCCTGATTGGGCAAATTATAAAGTGCTAAAATTTAACACGCTCCCTAAATATGATAATACATCGTCTCGTGTACTCTTTGACTCGAAAGGTTGCGGGCTTTTTAAGCTCTGTCCAGAATTCAGGTGGCGCCGACACTCGGTGTTATCTACAAGGAACGCCTTCGTTTCTTCACCAGCATTTTGGCACATTTGCCGATGGGTGGCGTTATATGCGTCACCTAAAAATGTATTTATCCACGATTTATATACTGTGCCATTCTCGAAAGGAATTTAACTTGCGGCAGTTGAAAAACCAAATAGCAGGGGATACTGCAGGTGATGTAATCAACCATCCAAAATCTCGTTCTTGTGAATTCGTAGACATATGGCCGTCGAACTAATACCAAAATTTCATACAGGTAATTGTAAGACATTGGAATCAAGATAATAATCAATTTGGCTTACAATGGCTTGAAATTAAATCGTTTCTTAATGTATATTAATGTAGCCTTACAAGTATATAGATGGGGAGCCTCCAGATACCCTAGTCCACAAACGACGTTCATCCCAACGTCCACTGGCATTGTAAACAAAACTTGATTGGTTTTCAACTTGCAAAAAACCAAATGCGTCTAGTTTTTTAAAAGGATTTTACTCAATAAACTTGGTATACGCCAAGGAAACTTAAACGAAACTTTAATTGTTTCCGAAACTGGAAACTCGCATAACGTAATTGAAAACTTCCTATTCGGAAAGCCGATTAATTACGCACTGTTCGGAAACTAACATTCCAGTTTTGGGAACCAAGTTTCAGTTTGTTTCCTTGGTGTGTAGCCTACCCATGCACCTTAAGAGAAACAGCGTATACACGCAAGTGCACCCTATATGCTTGAAGCGGGCATCCAGAGTTTTACTCCAATGATCTCATAAAATCGTAGTAGAAATTCAGAGCTTTACAACAGACTCTGATCAAAGTAGTGCATCATATAATGTATGGTGAGTTTAGTGAGGCATCGACATTTGAATATGATTTTGATGAAATTCACATTGAAATTTCTCGCTGCGCTTTTCACCGTTCAAGTTACCTCTACCTCCATCGGTGAGCGCGTGGAATATGATAGGCAATATCCATCAGCAATAGATATACTGGATGCTACTTCATCGTTTGACCTATCGTTGAATAAAATTCATCGCCAGCGTTGTATTTCTCGCAGAGGGATTTCCGAAGCGTTATCTGGAATAATGGTTTCTAAATCACGGGAATATTTTTTATTTCTTTCTTTATCAGGTAATTCTACACGCGTAGTGCATTTCTCACCAACGGCATAAATTCGACCGACATCCGAGGCTGCCCAAGATGCTCACGTGATAGGGCAACAGGTATCCGAATTGCACGCGTGGTCCAACCTATAAAAGTCTGCGCATTTCGAATCATCTCCAATTCACTTTCGAATGCATGCAGCCATTTTTTCGATTTATTCGTGCCAAATAAAAATCCACGAGGCCCACCCAAGGTGGCTGGAGGGTGACGATGAGGTGGCCCACGCTGCTCCTGGATCGGGGTTCAGTTTTTTGTTCTCCAGAAAAGATGGCTGCTGGCTAGCTCTAGGGGGCTCAGACGCGAACCCGTGGCATCCTATGGGGTACCCGCAAATTGTTCCATCCCGTTTGAACGAGAACCTTTAATGGAGTAATTTAACTTGCATGCCAGGACTGATCTGATGGCTGCTGCGCGGGGTGGCAGCTTCACACTTCGAGTATTAAAAACAGGCCCATGGGCGTGAAATTAACGTGAGAAATAATGGACGCAGAGCGCTACCTGCCGCGATTTAGCTGCTCGATTATGACATACATCCGGCCGTTTGGAAGGAATAATGCATTTTTAATCCGTTCACTGTTTTTTCGAGGCCCTCTGGGATGTGCTCTGGTGCTTGCACGTGTCCGCCCGGTTGGGAGATGATGGACAAATCCTTGCTTAATTTAGAATTTAGTTCAGGCAATATATCTGTCGGAGATTTCCGTGAATTTGATTTTATGGCTTGCTTTTATGTCCCATGAAAGTGTTGGAAGTATTTCCGCGTATTTTTTTTTTTTTTTTTTTTTTTTTTATCATAAATTGCTCCACAACGAGCCAACTGTGGTCTTGGTTTTGAATTTTCAAGACTTGGCACTTAAACGGACGTGCATAAATTTTTACGAATGCTACTGCTAAAGCGGATCATAATCAATTGGCATTAAAATCAGGAAACTTTATTTTATATACATTATTTACGTTCCAATGAAGTCTTTAAACACAGTCACATATGACGATGACTTCCTCCTGATTTGGCTTCAGGAAAATGATGTGAATTTAAATGAAACCAAAGAGTCAGCTTAAAAGGATTTTTTTTTGCTTTGCGGAAAAACTAGAACCTGATTTTTTTTCAAATTACATATTAGCCTATTTACATACGATGTAAATCATATGCTTCATATACTTCTGTATATGACGAATGTATGAGATGTACATGTACATGTATGTTTATATGTTTGTATTTTTGCATACGGAACCCTGTGGCTGAAGATTTTTTGTTTTTGTTTTGTACGTGATGACGCGTACAAAACGAAAAAACAATAATAATCTTCCGCTAAAGGGCTCGGCCGTATGTTTTTGGTTTTTATTTTTGCCGAAACTTTGGTAGGCCTATACTTTCCACTTTCCAACACAAGGTGAGTGTTTTGGATTTCTTTTTGCTTCTCCGGGCAAAGCCGGCCCTTTCAGTTGGTAGTGTAGCCTACTGCATATTTAAGCTTGAAACAAGATGCCCCGTTTTAATATGTTGTTGTATTAATAGTGGCCAAGACAGTAGCTTATTAAAAGTTACGAAAATGAATTAAATCGATACATAATCTCGTTTATTTCGTTGATTTTTGATTAATTTTGATTTATTGGAGAAAATAAATAAGTTACTATATTGATACCAAAAATCGGAGTGCAGCACTGCAACAAGAGGATATCTTCAATTATCCCCGTGCATGCGATGCTATCGATGGTGGTCACCCTTTTTTTTGTTGTCATAGGTTATCTTATAAGTGGTTATCTTGTAGACTCGTTGTTTTTTTGGGCCATCTTCGATCTTGATCTCGCATCATCTTGACGGTGGCAAGGATGAGTCCTGCTGGAAACCATTAGCTTCCTCCGATGTGACATTGCCACAGTAGTCGCCGCAAAAGGACAGTAGCCGTATCGTGCCACTTTTGATATCTTCTCTTCACTCTACGGCTTGGCCATTTCGGTGAAATCATCCGATGACCGCAGTTCAATGGTGTTTTTTCTTCTTCTATACTTCTTTTCTTTCGTAGGGGACCCACCGTGGACACGACGCGAGCAGTCGTTGCGTGCCAAGAGTGCTTCTTTCTCTCGTTAGTTCATTTGATTTGCCGTCAATTCTGGTATTAATTCCCCCTTGGCTAGCCGGAGCAGCTCAAACAATGCTCAAGGTGCAAGGGTGGGGACCGCCTAATTTCTGGAGCTGGCTTTTGCTGGTCATACTTTCGCATTATCTCTCCGCGCTTGATTCATGGGCGGCGCTGTCTCCGCTCAAGAATGCAGCAACACCGCGAGATGCCATCACATTTGCCAAGAAGTATTTATGATTTGGAGGTTTATCATCCAGCCTATCATGCTCGGTTGACATGGCTACATGCCACATTTCCTCCGGCCATTGCATCCTTAATGCCCTCTTTTTTGAGCCTCGGTGCACGCCATACATTCTGATCACAGAAATCCTTGCCAATCATTTCCCTGCCTTTTGCCGCTCTTAATTAATAGGATTCGCACCATTTGCATAAACATATGCGGCTGGGTTTCCAATTCTTGCTAAAGCTTGATTTAATAGGGTTGTACAGAGGTTCGGTGCGAATCAGAAGCATGTTTCTTGATCTTATAGGAGGAAGGGGGTGACGGTGCGATACGGGACAAAGATTGCGTACTTGCTGCTTGAAGATAGTGAATGGCGTCTGCCATGTTTAGCTTCTGCTTTTAAAACTCTTATAGTCGGTTACACCAAGCCTTTAGTCGCATACTTACGTCTATTGATATTAAAGTTGAGTGACTTTAGATTGGTTGATGCAGCCGCTCATTAGGATTAAAACCTCAAGAATGCTGTGAAAAAACTGGGAAAAAAAATGTGCAAAAGTTAGATATATTTGTTCATAGCTCAAGATAAAGGTGAGATGCTTTAGGAATGCGCGTATAAGTCGTTGTTTCAGTTGAAATCAAATCTTTTCATTTATGTACATGTACTGTATGTTTAAATATTGTATACAGTTCTTATATATTGCACAATGTCGATCGATGTAGCCTGCTAGATTCTCATATTTGTATTTTCTGTCATTCCCCCAATACAATTTGTAGAAATGTTAATTTCATGTCGAGGTGCATGTATATACAAGCGAATAAGTTGAAAACGGGAAATTTTTGTCTATTTCTAATGTGGACTGATCCAGATATAATGTCTAATCTTATCTTTTCTCTTCATTGCTAATGATGTCTGGAATGGAATGTTTGAAATCAGATATAACCTTTTTTACTTATTTAAATACAGCTGTATCTTACCCCATGTTTTGACGTGGAGCAAAAACTTCTGCATATTATTATTTAATTTGTCTAGTTTTACACACCTGGACGATGAAATTCCAGATTGCAAATTTTATATTGATGTGAATCATATTTAAAATCTCACGGTTTTGCTTCGACTGTGGCAAGGCGAAGCTTGCTCCAGCCTAAGAGTAGTCAATGCTCATTTTTGCAGTACATGTTCAAGTTCTCTTCCATTAGAGACATGTGTTTTTCTGTGTGCATTTGATAATCCTTTTTGTCAGGTCATAGCTGGTCAAGTGCTGATGCGTGTAGTCTGATTTCTGTTCGCGCCCTCTGAAAATATGACACCTGTTTTTAACCCTCGGTTTAATGCTTTTTAAGTGTTTACTCCATTGGTGACCCGGGCCAATGCAGCTTTCACGATGAAATTTTAGCGAGCGAGTGCTTCATACAGGAAGTGCAAGAAAAAAAACAAGGGTACATCTAATGAATCTAAAAATCGTGACAGTAAGATTTTTTTCAATTCTACAAAGTTCATTACGGGCCGAAAATCACGATAGTGATCATGCAATGATTGACCTTATAAATTTAAATAATTTTTGGACCCGGTTCATTTTTGTACTTTGCTTTTGGTTAACTTAGGGGAAATATCCTGATTGTTAATGATTTCTTCAGAAGTGTTGTTATATGTTAGTGTGCAGTGTGCAAGTGCAGAACCTGAATTGCTCTTTGGTAATCCCCTACACGCTGTGTGG
>JAQGAO010002922.1:0-18291 GCA_034697705.1 Ommatoiulus sabulosus
CACATTTTTGGACGAATCGAACAGGCAAGTAGGGCGCACCGACTTCGAACAAGTATGCAACAGTGACGAATCGAACGGAACGAGTGTAAAAAGTACACTCAGTGTACACTTTTTTGACGAATCGAATGCGCCATTAATATAGAATTAAGGCTGAACTTTGCTAAAATGATCCATAAATTCCATCTGTTTGAACTTGTTTTCACTAATCTCAGCTTAACAAATGATTAATCTTTTTTTTTACTGAGTACATAAAGGTTAATATTTTCAAAGAATAGTTCCAAAAAAAGATACCAGAATTGGCATAATTTTCACAAATACGTCTGTGAAAGTGATAAAAATGTAGCTGTAAAACCAAACATGTCATCTTCCAAAAGTATAATTTACACAATTTTGTGAATAGTGTTAAAATTTAGTGGAGTTGGTTTAAAGTTAGGTGATCGAATAACATTCTAGTTTAATTTTAATAATGTCAATACTGAGACAGAGGGTTTTCTTGAAGACTATTGGCGGTATATACAGGGTGGAACAGATCATAGGAAACAATAAAAACTCTGTGCATAATGACAAATAAATCAAAAACGGCCATATGAACTGGAATAATGTGTTAGGGTCAGCGGGGTTATGAATAAATTTAGCCCTCACAGTTTCGGTTACAAAACCCTTATACATTATTCCAGTCCATATAGCTATTTTTTATTTATTTGTCATTATGCACAGAGTTTCTATTGTTTCCTCTGATCTTTTCCACCCTGTATATATATATCAGTTGTTGCATTAAAAATGTGACCAATTTATCTAGGCAAATAGTGGTAAAGACTGCAATGGATGCCAGTTTTTTGTTACCTGCGCAAAATGTGATTTTCTTGATGGAAAACATGTCGTTTTTGGTAAGTCATTGCTACAATATTTTTTTTTAAACTCGTTACATCCAAGAGATCCAGTCCGCTGACCGTTGTTAATTACTTACAGGGCGACTGTTGGATGGTCTGCTCGTCATGAGGAAAATTGAAAATGTTCCAACAGGTCCAAACAACAAACCAAAAATCCCAGTTGTGATTTCTCAGTGCGGCGAAATGTAATCATCAAACATTTTTATGTATTCATTGTGTCATTAAACAAATTTTTACTCATCGCATCCAATTAGTCAATTTATTTCTACATTTCCCCTAGCACCATTTTGATTTAAGCAAGTTAATCTGAAAGCCATACAAAAATATAGAAACATTTATACAGATCACATTTCATCCTGACTATCATCCGTTGCATAATCGTCTAAAGGAATCTTAGTTGTACTGGAATTGTCCATTGTCTGTGGTAGTTCAGTGTAAGTTGGTCCATTAGTGTTTCTTTCACTGCGGCATCGAATGAGAAGAATAACAAGTATGCAAAGAATGATAACAGAGAGAACGATAACACTCACTGTCATGTAGAGTCCAAAATTCTGAATTCTTTTCACATGTTCCGTAAGATCAATAGGCCAGCAGTAATTATTTTCGAGATTGGCATCGGTGAAGCAATTTGTGCATTGATAATTGCTGCTTCCAAAGCATGATTTGCAAGTATAGTGACATGGGAGGCAAACCAGAAGAAAATGGGTGGAATTGATTTCATGTTTTGAAGGAAAGTGATCTGAGGGGCACTGTGTTATGCACTCTCCATTGATGAGATACAGGCTGACTTCACATTCTGAAAATTAAAAATATCTGTGATAAGTTTTTATGGTAAAGAAAATTCCAGAGACTATTTGAGGATGCATTTCAACAGAATAAGTACATGCGTATTCAAATAAAACTACAGGCAAGAAAAAATAAAGTTCAATGATTTTTTTAAGAATTTAAATAATTCCAGAATAAATACAAAACAAAGCACTTGCATTCTGGCCCTTCCAAAAAGGAAATTCATTTCTGCATTCAAGTTTTACACAATAGTCAAAAATTACAAAAAATTCTGGTGATGCTGATGGTGAATTCGTTAGAAAAAGATTTAAATGAAAAGTACAAAGCCATGAAATTTTATTAAGGGAATCATTGAATTATTAGCCAAACGAAATCTGTTAAGTCAGTTTAAATTTGGCATTAGCCATTTTGGTTTACACAAAATCAATTTTTTTTACATATTTTCATGGTACAGTGAAATCGCTAAGCAGTTCATTAGAAGCCTTGTTTATTAATTCTAAACATTTTTAGGAAACGTTTGAGACTTTCAAATCCACATAATTTCCAATAAAAATATTCTTTGAGTCACATAACAACAGTCAGCACTACCCAAACTTGATTAGGAAATAAAATTGATTCAAAGGGCAAAAACCTAATAATAAAGACTACCCATGCATATCACAGTTAATGAAAATAAATAATATTCAAACAACGACAGGTGCAATTGAGTCTAGATGCAAAACTTAACTAGAAAAAGTAGTAAGCAGAACATTAATCTTTTAATATAGGTACTGATCCTGCCACTGTTACTTTAAAAATGCATGATTTCGATGATAGACATCAGAATAAAGACTTCACTGTTCACATCCATGGTGATAAACACCAAAGATAAAAAAAATTATGAAATAATAAAGTACATTACAAAGTAAAACTGGAGTTTTCTGGAATTTACAATTGGTACCATAAATATATATACACGTTTTCTCTAAGTTCATCAATGACATCGGTAATTGAATTCCTGATTTAAGACTTCGCATCTAATCATCGTGCATATAGCTATCACATGGTAATTTTCATGTGCATCTACTGTAAGGCTTTGTTCATTGTTTGAATTTGGCATACAGATGTAAAACAACAAATACTACCCATAACAACCACTTCTCGCAAGAATATCAAGGTTTAACAACATGGCACGTGCACATGGACAAGCATTTTGATAACTGAGATATATGGCAATGAACAAAAACTAATCCACCATGGCATGCGATCTTTAAGTTCATTCAATTTGGAGGCATCAGGAAAAGACCATGCTCAGCGTCTTGTTTATCTGGCCAAGTGGGATGCAACATATTAACGGATCGTTAAAGGCCATTCTCACCTTAGTTGGACTCTGCCACTGCTGCCCAGCCAGTGACGTTATGCAGCCATCACCATGGTCGTTATTTGCTTAGGTGCCCATAACATAAACAATACACTTTTTCAGCTCCAACACCAATTATATTAAAACTGTGACATTACACATTCACACACGATAACAACTCTCCGATACTCGTTAAATAACACAGACACTAGCATTATGCTTTTAGAAACACTTTCACGCTTGAGACAGTAGGAATGTTTTCAGTGATAGGAAGTAGTAATAGTGAATTATGGGAACGTCTGCCACTGATGTGGAAAATCCCTATCATTGGATTCATCCAACATTTTTCATTTTAAACTGCTTTCATTGTCCACTTTTAAGTACATGAGTTTCTGAATAAAAACAGTAGTGTTCACTATACATGTAAAATCAAAAAAAATTCTGCTTCTAACTTCAGAAACTTTTCAAAACAACAAAGCAAATATAAAATGCCAAAACCATAATCATTTTAATTATCGCTTATCAATTTATAACCGATAACTCATTTGAGCAACCACTTTGAACTATTTTAAATCCAGAATTATTTTGGATTTTAGGCAAGTTGAAAGCCTAGATACAAATTTCTGTTATTTTATTACTCGTGGGCTAAATTAATGAATTAGTAAATCGTACATAAATAAATCGCCCAAACTGGTTTTGAATCCAAACTTCTACAGAAATTGGTAGACGCTCCCACGAAACACACAAAAGGCAATATATTAATGACTTTATTGGTCCCTGAACGCAATCTTCGGAGCACGGTCATATGTGTCCGTCTGTGATTTTGAACAGATTAATGCCCGCCATATTTTTAGTGCATATAGCGGGCTCGACTTTATGCACATTAACAACAAGTCGCAGTATAAAAAAATCAACAATAATAATGCCAATAAAAAAACATGTAAAATAAAAATTATAATACAATTACCACTATATACAATTTGACAATGCATTAGATTCCATGGAAACATACTGACAGGTGGGGCGTTTAAAAGAGTTACGCCCGCTATGCCGTTTTAGCTGTTGACAAAGTAGGTCCAAAACTACCACCATTAATTTAGAAGACCCATAAAAATAGCAGGAGGCACAAACCTATGCAGTGTCCTGTAGGGGCACTAAATTTGCATGATGTCGAGGCGTTGTCCTTATTGACGCCATTCTTATTACTTAAATCCTGTGCTGCGCTATCTTTGCCTACATGCTGCGGATGTTCTTTGGTGCCATAAAGTAACAAATTCCAATCGTTGATATTTGCTAAAAATAGGAAAGAGAGTAATTAGTCCCAAACATACAGTAAAATAGATTACATTCAATTAGTAATGAAGAAATCCATGCAAATAATTGGTAGGCAGTAAAATACAGTACATTGCTTGCAGCTCTCAGCCATACTACATCAATTGTGTCCAACAAACTCATACAAAAATTCAATTTTGAATTAAATACATTTAAAAATAATATTTAATATCAAGGAATGCAGTTTTCTATTGTAGCAAGGAATGTACAAACTGTTAAGAGTGCCACCTCTAAAATTAAGTCTTTATATGGTATAATGTATAACGACCGTGTCATTGCCATACGAAATTTTAGATCAAAAAAGAAGATCAGATTCAAGAAAAATAATGTAGGGTTATACACATCCTGTTTTTGTTACATTATGTACATTGACTACCACTTTACTTTACCAAGTTACTACCACTTTATTTGGATCGCCACATGACCTTGTCATTCACTATAAATATGGTACTGTAGATACAGTACATGTATGAAGAGAAAAACCATTGTTTGACAAAACTACTAAACCGTGAAAAAGCGGGATTTGAGTTACTTTGAACGTAGGGTGAATGTTGGTGCTATTATTTCTGAAACAGTCAAGCTCCTTGTATTTCTCCACACAACAGAATGTTCAAACAGCATTGAGGGGTTCAAACAACAACAAAATGGCAGTGATCAGCATGCACGCATGGCCAAACAAAGGTCGTTCATTAGAGGGGCAATGGAGGTTGGAAACAATTGTGAAAGGTAAAAGACGGGCCACCATCATGCAGAATCATTTCAGAAATGTCTGTCAGCACAACGACATCGTATTCATATCTGTGGTGGTGGTGACCAGTTTTTTTATCTTTCACAATTTTGGCCAACCCCCCATAGACCCTCTCTCGGCAACGACCTTTATACGTTACGTGGGTATTCCAAGAGGCATGACTGTTTCATGAATATTAACAAAATCTATCCAAACAACAACGTTTCCACACGTTCAACGACACTCAAAATCACACTTCCTTCCCATTTTCAGGCACGGTAGCTAGGTAAAATAATGGTTCCTTTCATTATCTATCATAATTATAGTGAATGACATGATCACGCGATGACATGCCTATTGGAACAGGCTATATTTTGTAAACAATCTTTGCAATATTGTGGTAACTCAGTGAATACAGAAAAGATGGCAAAACGGTTCATGGCAATTAACTATATTACTCGCCAAACAAGTCGTTGACAACCATAAATTAAACAGTAAAAATAAAATAAGAAAATATGGGCTGATATACTTGTACAAAACAATTTGAGACAAAATTCGGAAAAATTAACAACAAACAAGGACTAAGGAAAACATTAAAGGCTGGTGAAAAAGTGAAAGCAAGTCAAAGGAAAGCAACCACAGGAAAAACCAACAGAAAGCAAACTGGAGTATTGTGAATTAAAAAAGTGAGGTTAGAATCTTGCCTGCATTGCTGTGCCAGCCATGGCCTGTGGCGTGCGAATCATTAACAGGGCTAGCCAAAGTTGATGAGGGGCCACCTGCAAATTGGAATGAGGCACTAGTGGCAAGGGTGGTTGAGATGGTGGCAGCAGCAATGGTGCTTGTGGAGGCAGTGACAGTGGAGGGAAGCTTGGGAGATTTAGGGGTGGGGAACGATGGACGCTTGGATGGTGGCCTGGGTCTTACGTTTGTAGTGACAGAGAGCCGCTTGGTTGAGACAGTTGTGGTGGCAATAGGCGACGAGTGTGCAGCAACTGCAGGTTCGTCATACGTTCCATACAGAACAAGGAGCCAATCCCTTAATTTGGCTTTGCCTATGGAAGGTAACAAAAAAGCTAAACAATGCCGAAGCGTCTACTTAGAAAAGGCTAATTGATACAAATGTTATCTGTAAACGCTTGCATTTTCAATCTATGTGCAAATTACATTCTTATTGCAGGCAAGAAGAGAACAGAAAGAGTGGTGAAGCAGATCTGAGGTTAAACAGATTTACGTGTAGTTAACATACTGGAGGAAAAGTGCAAAATGTTTCGCAAGAGCTTAGGCAAAATAACTAATGGTCATTTATACCATTCAATTATGGTCGGGTCTATGAAATGATTATATTTCACACACACATATATACATATATTGCTGCTTTTCTGAGGACAGCCATTATTGCTTTGAGCGACAGCATCTGATAAAGTTTATACCAAAAATGGCATTTGCAAATATTTACTAAGAGAAACAGCGGTGACTCGTCATTTCAATAGAAGTGAATACGGTGGTTTCTATATAGTACCCATGACAAAGAACCAAGGAATCTCAAAAAAGGAGAACTTTAATGGGTTTTCTTGGCTTTTCTGCAAATGATCGTAAGAACTGCACCTAATAATATGCAAGGGGGAAATTATCTGTACAATAAATGTCTTAAGTTTATCCCAAGTTAATAAAAACATTAAGTAAATTATATCCACTATCTGTCACATTGGATATCACTGATGGTTACATGTATTCCCAAGAAGAAATGTATACCACGTTTCCAATTACAGCCCTACATAATCTCATACTTTTGACTGCAGCGTCATTGTGACTTCAAGCAAAACACATACAATTGGTACGGAGACCCATCTTTGTGAATCACACTTTGACAGTCACGAAGTCACATGTGCAAAAGGAATGCATTAATTGGTTTAAATAGAGCAATGAACTTAATTTTTTAAACCAAACAGCATGTAGATTTTGCAAAAGTGGCTTAAGACTGCCATGATTCGCAAAGCTTTGAGTAACACAACAAATTCCTACCTAGAATTGATGTGAATTCTTAAAAATCAATGGCAACCAACACTCTTTGCTTTATTAACACTAAGTAGGAACCATTCAAAAAAGGATGTCCACAAGAAGCGGTTAGATACTGGACACTAAGCGGGCCAGGGGGTTAAGGCTGAATTTATTGAAGTTCCATAAACAATGCTACTAAAGATAATCCTAGTTTCTCTTGAATGGCTTTCTGCTTTGCAGATAAAGATTTATTTATTTACTGGAGATGCAAAAAACTTATGGTAAAAAGAATTTCATTAGTAAATCAGGCTTACTAAATCCAATAGTTTATACAAGAAATTCCATTTTTTGCTTTAATCTATTTAAAAAAAATACTGAATATAACTAAATAAAAGCGAAAACCATCCATTAAATGATATTTTCTCCTTTTTTGAGGTAAAAATTCAGCGACAATTAAGTTTCTTTTATTAAATATTTACAAATGGCATATTCACACTAAATAGAAAGTTTGTGTTCATGTCACCCTTTCAGATTTAACAAAGTTTAAGAGCATGGAATTTATCTACTGAAAGACATTTTTGGCTGTAAAGTAAGATGCTGTTAAATCTACAGGTGCATGCTGTTAAGTTAGGCATAAGTTGCAAACACAAAAAATTAAGAAAAATAAATTTATTTCCTACCTCCATATCGCCCTTCATTATGAATTTCCAACATCCATATGCCCTTGGGATTTTCTCCCCAGTTATGGACAGTCATGAACGGCCAGGAGTGGAATCCAGAAGGAGAAGAATCATGGGGTCTTGTGTCCAGCAAATTAGATCTGGAATTTATAATGTGATTAATACAACTTTGTACAAACAATAACAAGTAAGATTTATGGAAAGTTTTTCATAGAAAAAAAAATTCTTTAAATACTTTAACAAATTTTCCGATTTAAAACTGGTTTTGTATGCTGCAACTTCATATTACGTTGTTAGTTGATTAAGAGTTTCTTAAAACGTCTATAAAATTGATTCTCCACTACTTACAGTTTAGGAACGTCACATACAAATTTGAGCTTATTTAGTAGTCTCCAAGACTATCAAAACCAAAGGAAACATGAGCAACAGACGATTATTTTAAATAATGTAAAAATAATGATTGGCATTTCTTCATTAACGGTCCGCAAAATATTTTTTTCAATTTCACAGGTCCACAGGGATAAAAGGTTGGGGAATCACTGAGTTAGACTACCTGACATTGATTTGGATTCATCCATTTCCTCAAAAATCACATATTTAAGAAAGTGATGCTCTTTTCTTACTATAAAAATGCACATCTAGAAATCACAAAAAAAAATTCACACACCTTGTTCCTAAAGGCGATTTCAAGAAAATTTGAATGTCGCCCCTTCTTGATGCCGTTAAGGAAATTTTAGCTTGCACATGTTCCAAATAACGAATTTCGGAGCAATTAACTTCAAGAATGAGCACCACCTTACTTTTGGCAGGAATAAGTCTGAAAAAATAAAAATTAATTCAACTTCATTATACCCTTCGAGCAATTCTTGCTCTTAAATAAAAATCATTACTTACTTATTAGTATATGGAGCTTGAGCCTCACACATTTTTTGAGGAGGCACAGTTGTCCAATTGCGAGCCAATTCAACCATTGCAATGGCGTCCATCAAACCATAACCAAAGGAGTGGCTTACTGAAATAAGATATTCTATATAAGATTTTTCACGTCCTCCCAACTCTGAAAAATCACAAGTTACATTAACACAAACTTACCATTGCGCCCTATACCATTTGTTTGCCAGTCTGCTGATTTCAGATTGCCAGGCTTAGCAGTCTGAACAACTATGTGTTGCATATCCCTCCATGTTAGTTTGGGGTTAACTTGAAGAGCTAAGGCGCAAATACCCGCGGCAAGGGGTGCCGAGGCAGATGTTCCAGTGTGTGTGGACGTGCATCCATGATGCAGATCGGTTGTTATCTATAAGGAACAACCTCATTACAAAGGAATCGATGTACACTTATACTTTAATTGGATCACGCTTAATCCGATCAAAACCTTCAGAATGTAATTTTTCCTATACTGCCCTATGTTAAAAAAGTCAATTCGATCAAATTGCCACAAGTCTACATAACGTAAGCAATGTAGCAGCTCATGAAATGCTCATGAAATGAGCAGCTTTCATACAAGCATGAACACGTTTGGGCAAGGCACATGCGTGCAACTAAGCATCCAAAGCATCACCGGCTGTACTAATATGGATTTTCTGCATTATTTAGAAAATGAAATTGGATCACTACTTACAACTTTTTGTTGTTCTTGATAAGTATAATTTTAAACATATGTAAATACATAATGGATACATATATACGATTAAATATATGTATTTTTTGACATTCATCACTTATTTGGATCAAAATCGTTGAGACCAACGTGATCGAATTAAGCAACTTTTACTGTAAATCACTCAACAACATACATCGATTTTTTTTTATTTATTCATAGTCCAAAGGGTGGAATGAATGAAGGAATGGAAAATTAGTGGGACACCCAATGGGATACGATTTAAGTCTGGCAGGCAGAGCTACTTAGCTATTAGCAAAAGCAAATGCTTGAAAATAACAGCTTGATGCTAACACAATTAAACACTAACTATATAATGAGTAGATAAGATCGATGAAATACTTAAGATGCAACTGTATGAAATGTAAGTCACATTCCTCCATCAATTCAGTAGATTACTTTCCAGCTGCAGGTGCCGATGAATTTCCTATCCATAACTCTAAAATGTGACGGGTATATTGAACCAAATATGTATTCTACTAACCACTTGTTTTTCGCCAACCGACCCACTGCTATAAGTTGTTGCAAGAGTTGAAGAACATGCTTCAGAGTACCATGGGACCAGCCCATTCTCTGTAGCACTACTGATGGATAGAGTCCATATACTATTGGTATAGCCATCACAATTGCAGTTGTCATGGTCACGCCCACCATTGCCAGATGCCCACACAAATATTGATCCGAGACCATCTCGACCCTTGAAATTATTAAAGAAATTTTATGGTAACATATAATGCAAGCATTTATTTACTATTCACAAAAAAACGCACATTTTGAATGCCATCTATGAATGCCTTTGTTGCCAATTCCCCAGGTCCATCGACAGTTTTGCCATCATCATCCGGACCCCAACTAGCACTGTATATGTGTATGTGTTGTGGATTAAGGCTAAGCGAACGAGCTTCGACTGCATCTGTTACATCCCCATCTAACATTCGAACACCTATAAATTAGAAAATTAGAAGTTATATAAGTTTTTATTATTTAGTGTACATCAGTCAAAAATCAAGCCATTTTCTGCAAATAATGTAGTTTGACAAATAAAGCAGTAAACCAAATAAGTAAAATTCTTAAAATTACATTGTGGCTAACAGGGTTATAAGATCACCACTGATGTAACCAGTAAATTTCAACATACTAGATTCACCACTGATGTAACCAGTAAATTTCAACATACTAGATTCTAATGGAAACATTGCAATGTTAATGCACTGACACGTCATGTAGCATAGTACCAAAACTAAAAATAATATAGTAAAAGAAAACCAGATACTAACCACCAACTTTAGCTTCGTAAGCTATTCCTACGGAACAAATACTATTATTTGCATCAGCTGCCACTTCACCCGCACACCTGGTCCCATGTCTAAAAACCACACCAAAGACCAGAAAATAAATACTAGGTAATACAAAATACAGGAATGTGATAAAAAAAAGTTTCTTTAACTACCTGTTCGAATCTACGAAATCATAACGTGGTTGCGGGTCTTCGTCATGATTATTTACATCATAGCTAGCTAAAGCATCCTGGACATGCAGACAGAATTAGTTAGATAAATTAAACATAGTTTCTTATTAAAGTCGAATTTTCCAAAATCCCTACATAATTTAATTTAATGTCAGGATGATCCTTTTCTAAGCCATCGTCGAGGATAGTGACCACAACTCCCCTGCCAGTGACTCCTTGAGACCAAGCAGCTTGGACATTCATATCCAAACCATTTCCTCGATTCTGTAAAAAAAACAGATAATCATACCAATAAACAGACTGGAAGGTTAAAATATTCCTTGTTACCAAATCTACAAATTCAAGAAGAATTATGTCTACTGAAGACACCTGAATAGAAACTTACATGATGATAAAATTAATACTTTTGAAAATTAAAATTAAAATAAAATTCCAATTTTGTATTGATGCTGAGTAAAGCCATTATACACAAAGTTGCCAACACATAATATTATAATAACTGAAGAAACAAACGCTATTTCTATTGATACAGATTAGCAACAGATGTTTTCTGTTAATGTTGTACACTGACAAAAAAAATCACAAGCTTCAAACTACAGTCAACTGATGGCATGATTCACAAAACGCCATCAATGCTCGTAGAGCTAAACTCTGGGGTGATCTTGTTTTTAAGTAGTGCCCCAAAGAGTATCAACGATTTGAGATTTACATGTACATTATTTATATGCCCGTAGCCCAACCTGTCTGTACCCCTTTCAAAGAATAAATTAGGGGTGAATTGGTAAAACGTCCTAGGTGGAAAAAGTAAAGAGATGCCAGGTGGAGATAATAAGGAGCATAACTTCCCACGCCATTTCACTATGAATGGCGGCTACTTAGTTACCCCAATCGGTGACAACAGGAGCGCTTTGCCCTTTCTCACGTAAGCAGAGCCAGGACACAGTTCTAAACCAGGTTTTCATTCACAAATTTGTCGTATTCTAACAGGTTTTAGCTCCCTAGTCTGCATAATGGCACACCCGTTTTCTAGTATGTGTGACCATTTTTAAGCAAAAAGGGGGCAGCGCTAAAAAGAAGGTGCACATATGGAAAGATTAACTTATAAATGGCCAGACAACGTAAAAGAAAATGCTTGCAAAAAAAAAAAAAAACGTATCCAGTATTTTCACCATAAATCATTCAATAGCGAATAAAGAGCTATTCATTCAAGACGTCTATAGACTATGATTTAGGGGAAAGGACAGGTGACGCATATTTTGGTAACTAATGAAGGTTGGAGAATTGGTGACGATGGTAGGAATTATAAATGTTTACTAAATTTACTTATTTCTGATATAATTAGCCTAGGAAAATTTTCATTGTGAATTTCCGAAAATGTAATAAAATACAATTTTTTTTATGTAGATTCCCTTCAAATCAGGACAGGGTTCCCCAAAAATTTCATGACTTCACTGACTTTTTAGGTTTTTAAACAAACTAAGATAACGTTGAATTTTTTAGAAAATCAGCATAAGAAAATCTCGAAAATTTGACAAATATGTCCTCAGAAAAGGTAGACAATTTTGCAAGTTTGGCCTCGAAAAAGATTGAAAAATAGAAAATGTGTCCTATAGAAAAATTAAATTTGTCCTATAACAAAATTTTAAAATTTTGCAAATTTTTACTCGGAAAATTTTAAAAATGGACCCTGAGCTAACCACATGGAATCTTTGATTTTGGATTGTTGCAACATCCAAACGTTGAATTTCCCTGACTTTTTAAAAAATAAATCATTCTTCCCTGACTTCTACAGGTCTGAGGGAACCCTGAAAGAGTTTTTATTCATATAACTACCGGTATTCTTGTAGAAACTATATGATAGTTTGTCCTCGAACTGTAAATTTGGGGGGCAGGAAATTCTGCATTTTGAACAAAAATGTGGCTAGTCTCAGTAAAATTTTCCAAGGTGCTCCTTTTAAGGTGAACACTATTGGTGAAAAGTAAATCAAACCTGTGGCAACATCATTTTTTTTTTTCAAAAAATCTGAAATAATCGTATCAACATCACAATGTGATGATGATGATCACCATAATTTAAAGCATTCACCCATCTCTTACGTGCCTGAATCACTAAGTACTATGGGCAATTAATTATACAAGATTTCATAACAGCACTCAACTTTCAGAGCTTAATTAGTCAATGCATATTTCAAAAACTTCCTGAAAGGTTAGTTGATACGTGGGGCAATTAATTATCATTACCAGGATAAAGAAGATGCAATTACTAGTAGGCTAAGCTTCTTATCTTAGATATAGGCTACAATGGGGTACCATATAATACTTTATAAATAATTTCATAATCAAGATAAGTCCTACCAACATGCATTATTTCAGGATATAGAAGTTCAACAACACAGAAAAGAAAAACTACAATTATTTTAGCAAATTTCAGGTGTATCTAACATTTGTGACAGGAGGGTTGATACAGTAGTAACGTTACAGTAGTTCAAAATTTTGCTCCACCACATTCATAATGCTTTCAAAAGAAACTTCCTCCAAGCTTTTGTGTAAAAAGAATTATGGTCCACAAACAGGAAGTATTATAAAGCATATAATTACAAATTAATTTGAAATGACTTACCAAATACCACATCTGAGGCCATAATGGATCATTTAAGTCTGCCCCATAAGTTTTTACTTCTCGATAATCTCTTTTAACTCTTTTCCTGAGTACTTGCTGTTGAGCCCACTTTACCTAAATGATAAAAAATGCATCGCCAGGTGTACAGGTACAGTATAATGGATCATTACAAATCCTTTGAAAGAAATGCAATTTATATAACTCAAGTAAGCTAAAAGTTCTAATATAATAGTAACTGACGTTTCATAAGGCTAATTTAAATAATACTACATAATTCTTCATTAATTTGCATTTGACTGATCATTTCATTTATTTAAATTTTTTAAGCAATCACATATGTGACACTCTTTTAACAGAGGTGAAGGACTTCATCGCTCAAAAACTATTACATGTATTGAACGTAAGCTGAAGACTTGTTTAACTGTAAAAATAATCCCAAAAGCTTATCGGCAAAGAAAGGTCACTGACAAATTTTCAAATATCATAGGCAATGACACGACTTTCATATTTGGGATAAATTTGATGACACAGATTTTCTCCAAAATAATTGAAACATTCGTTATTGATTTTTTTTTAAAAATCAACGAAATCCCAGCAAGCTGCAGTAATCGATGCTAATTTTCAATCTAACGGATATAAAGTCCTTAACCTCGAAGTCGTGGAATGTTAGAAGACGTTCAGAAGCCATTCTGGAGTAACTATATAAATTTCGGTGCTTTTTGACATTTAAGAATGCCGTATTGACACATTCAAATTGACTCATTTCACAAAACATGAGAAAAATGAAAACCAAAATAGACAAGCCACTTACTGCAGGTTCCTCAACCAGCTTTGAATGATGCTCATGATCTATATCTATCGATCTTTTAGCAACTCTTCTATGTTGAAAATGATAATAATCAGTGGCAATCTGAAAGGAAAAGTTAAGTTTTCCACTGGAGTTGGCTCATACATGTACATGATGTCACAATGAAATAATCGCTAATTCGTTGCACAATATCTGCCCATATTCTTTCGTGGATCTCATCCGTGTTTTTGACACTTTGACCCACATAAGCCCATAAGATGTAATGTCGGTATCAGTAACGTCTGACGCCTGCTTTCAAAATAAAGACTACTCAGGACATCAATATTCTTGGTGACAAAATGGCTTCTCCTTTCTTTCTAGACTAAGGTCTCGTCAAAGTCAAGAGTGACGACTGCCTGTTTCTCCGATTTCTCTTCGGGTTGTTTTTTTTGGGTACATTACCAGTCAAGTTTTCCACTAATGACTAATGAAATAAAGCAACTCGTTCTGGATTTTGGTACTCGATTCAAGCATTTTAAAGAACAGCCAGTGTATTGCGTCATGGTAATTTCCCACCCTCGATATTTGTCATCAAAGGCCTGACATTCTCACCTGTTCATGTCGTTAAACCTAAATAACCGTGCAATTTAATCGTGTATTCAATCGGACTGAATGTCCTTGGTAAAGCTCAGGTGCACAGTTTTGGCCCAGATTATAAATTTGATTTTGGAAGAGTTGTGGAATTTTCGGGTTGACTACATGGCTTGATGATATTCATTAAAGGTTTTATAAAATTGACGGAGTGGCCAGTGTGCGCAACAATTTCAAAAGGTACATACACAGTGTACAGTAGCCTAAATCAGAGGGAAAATACAGTATTTCGTATTACAATCAGCACAACCACATCGTCCAAGGTTCGACAAACAAAAGATGTCATATCAAACTTTACATTGTGCTCACAATGGATGCAGCTGGTAACCTGTTCTAAACAATACTTGGAAATTGATGTCGTCCAATTTCCGCAATACACTTCTAATAAGTACAGTCGTTTGTGTCAAAGTAGGTAATAAGTTGAATGCAAATTCTGGTGAATTCATCTAGTGAATTTTTATTGGCACGTTTTTCATTCTCTCAGACTTACCATTCGATAATTACAACTAATCATTTTCTACTTCCTTGAATTTACCGGTGTGACGTACCATATTCTTGGCACTTCTAAACTACAGTGTACGATACGTGCGAGTGAATCAATTATTTGCGCTAATTGCTGACTCGTTGATGAAGCAATCTTCTTGCATGCATCCGCTTTCGTTATTATTTGGTGGTGGTGAAATCAGAAATTCTGCAATTTTTCCAACCACCTAATTACAAACGTCACCAAATTAATTATGCAATGTTTGCAGATTTTTCGATAAATAACTGCTGGGAAGTGTTTTTCATACATCATCACGACTATTCGTCGAAGCATATTACGCAAGACACGGTTGACGTTGACCGATAAATTAAAGGAGTGTTCATACCAGGGTGGCAACAAAATTTTCATTTTCAATTTCCCTGACTTTTCCCTGACCAAAACTTACGCGTTAATTCATATCATTTCTTTTTGTCATAATGAAAAATAAAATAACAATTGCAATGAGAAGCTTGGCCAAAAACTAGATTTTGTTACAAGTCTAGCTGGGGAATTCTAGGGTGGATCGAAGAGGATTCGGGATGGAGCTGCTAGCAGACTGAGTGCAGGGATAGCACTTTGCTTTTATTTGGAAAAATTTCCATGACCACTATTTTTTTCCCTGACCTGTGGCCACCCTGCTATACAATATACAGCTCAAGACCGACCCTCAAGATTTCTTATACCAACTTTCTCCATGTTTTCCTGTCGAGTCCTAATAAGCTACAGTGTATTTTCAAATGTTCCGAAAGAACTGTCAATCGACGGGATTTTTTTTTCGTAATGAAGGCGGAATGAATTACTTTCTCTTCAGAAGATGCAACCATAGCGCATAGAAATTATCCTTTAAGTATGCCTAGTCTTGCCAAACAAGATTTTAGGTCTAGTCTTGCCAAACAAGATTTAGGTCCAGTCTTGCCAGCTAATTCCCGAGATTAGTCAAAACAAAACGATTATTTACATGTAACTAATTTTAAACGTTTGTCATCAAAACAATTTAATCGGAAAAAAATTTCCTTATTCGTAAAATTGGTATATTCGTTAAGCAGCAATTTCATCGATACATCCACGTGACCGAGACCTAGTCCGAGTTTCGGTTCGATGTCTTTCCATACTTGGGATTGCTAATGATGAACGCCTTCTACATGTGCAAACTTGTGCTTCATGTGAATAAAAGGTTAACACGTACTGTATATTGATAAGTGTTAAAGTATTGTATCTATTAATTTATTGCATGCACGCCAGTGGCTTCTCACCCATATCATATTTTCAATCCAGCACAAGTTCAACATTATTCTGACAGGAGAATTAAAGATAATTTTTGGTATTGTTAATTTTTCTAGAAACTTTCTGATTGAATGATCTGAGAAGAACGTGATGATTCGAACTGCTCTCATTGGTTTTTAATCAATTATTATATAGGCCTAGCATTTAAAGAAAGAACAGAACTAAGTTAAATGTCAAAACTGTCAAACAACGTCACGGTTAATGCTCCACAAACATAACAATCACCCAGATAAAACTTATGATGAAGAAAAATAGGTGTGATACAAGTTCTTGCACAGAAAAATGTCACAATGTGATGATGAATATCCATTTAATCGTTATCGATTCTCGGATTTCGCCATTTGCTGGATTCAAACATCCATGGAAAACAAGGAAGCTTGAATGATTCTGTATGAGGGGTTCATAGGACTCGCAATATTTAGAACAGTCAGAGTCAGCAGGCAGGGTGGCAACAAAATTTTCAATTTCCCTGACAAAAATCCAAAATTCCCTGACCAAAACTTTCTCGTTAATTTATATCAATTTTTTTATCATAATGAAAAATAAAACAACAATTGCAATGTGAAGCTTGACAAAACACTACATTATGTTACACGTCTAGCTGGGGAATTCTTGGCTGGATTGAAGAGGATTGGTGATGGAGCTGCTAGCAGACTGAGTGCAGGGATAGCATTTTGCTTTTATCTGGAAAAATTTCCCTGACCACTGACAAATTTCCATGACTTCCCTGACCTGTGGCCACCCTGGCAGGTTTACACGATATGGTTATTAGCAATTTCTTTTCAGATTCTATTCTGGCACCACTGTAACAGCTAATAATGTGCCCTTTTATCCAATATTAGAAAAAGTAAAGCTGATGAGAAACTGATAAAACTGGACAGATGAGGTGAGGAGGAACAAGTCAAAGAGTTTAGACGTCGACTTTCCAATAAATAACAAAGCAATACACGTTTCATTTTTCAAGAGAAATGGACACTAAAATAGATCAGATACCCAAATGCCAAAACAATTGTAACAATAGAAAATGAACCCTTTTTGATGAATATTGAAGAAAAAGAGTACTTGGGATTCACCCCAGATGACCTAACTTAAAAAAGAAATGTTATTTAGATTCGCTCTGTGGATTCTAGCTCCAGCACAGCAACAACAATGAAGTTCATTTTGAGGTAGCTTGTCTGTCATTTGTTGAATTTGGCAATCAAGTGCATGCTGTTCATCCACAATGACTTCGAGAGACCATTGATGGTAGAGTTGGTTAATTGGTAATAGATTTTCAGATTCTCCCAGTAGTCCTTAGATATGTCAATTTCAAACAATTTTTTATGTTAAACTACTGATGACATCCTTACTTCACGCATATACTGGTGGATAACTGCATTGCGCAAATACCACCATACCAATTCCTAAACAAAACTATTAGGGCAAGTAAATATATTTGATGTTTTTCACAAGATTGCAACATCCCCGCGAGCATGATCAATAGATAATGTAGACACTGCGTTATTTCTTATTGTGAAACCACCTGTTCTTTTTTTTTTTTTTT